>CM053028.1:503744343-504021843 GCA_028564925.1 Lithobates sylvaticus | reverse complement strand
TCCTCTAAGCCAAGTATTTCAACTGTTATAAAGAGGTGTTAAAACGAGGGTAACTGTAATAGGATTTAATGGGGTAAGGTGCCAAAACAAAGGAAGCTGTATAGCTGAGAGTAGCAGCATGGAAGTGTGGAAAGGTAAGGGAGGGGAAGAAGAAATGTTCGAAGGAGGAAGAGGAGGGGGGGGGGGGGGGGGGTCTTGTACTGGAGAAATTCAAGATTCTGTGCTAGCAGGATAGCGACCATTTACAAATACTGCTACAGGAATATCACTAATTCTTTCCTTGTCTTTGGTATTATTCTTTTGAAACTCTTTTAATTTGGGGCTTTGTGTAATTGTAAAAAGGGTGTTACACCATATAAGCTTTCAAAGAAAACTGCAGGGAATATGGGGCTGCCACTGCAGACTTTTCTGAAAATGCTGGTTTCCTGGCTGTCATGCTGAGCCCAGTCTTAACCACTTGACCTCCGGAAGATTTACCCCCCTTCAGGACCAGGCCATTTTTTTTTTTTTTTTTTTTGCAAAACAGCACTGCATTAAATTTAACTGACAATTGCATGGTCATGTAACGCTGTACCCAGATATGTCCATTTTTGTCCCACAAAGAGAGCTTTCTTTTAGTGTTATATGATTGCCTCTGCGGTTTTGGGCTAGAACTAAAAAAAAATACAGACCATTTAAAAAAAAATAAATAAATATGAGATCGAGAGATTATATACACATACACAGTATATAATATTATATATATATATATATATATATATATATATATATATATATATATATATATATATATATATATATATATATAGATAGATAGATAGATATATAGAGAGAGAGAGAGAGAGAGAGCGAGATCTATATATTATATATATATATTTTTTTTAACTTTCTGCTATAACACATCCAATGAAAAAAAAATAAAAAAATAATCATCAAAATTACATTTAGGCCAATTTGTATTCTGCTACATATTTTTGGTAAAAAAGAACCCCAAAAAGCGTATATAGATAGATAGAGAGAGAGAGAGAGAGAGAGAGAGAGAGAGAGAGAGAGAGATCTCTATATATAATATAATTTTTTTTTTTTAACTTTCTGCTATAACACATCCAATGAAAAAAAAAAAAAAAAATGATAATCAAAATTTGTTCTTACATTTAGGCCAATTTGTATTCTGCTACACATTTTTGGTAAAAAAAGAACCCCAATAAGCGTATATTGATTGGTTTGTGCAAAAGTTATAGCGTCTACGAACTATGAAATATTTTTATTAAATTTGCCTTTTTTTTTTTTAAACTAGTAATGGCGGCAAATTGGTGACGGGACAATGATATTGCGGCAGACATTCTGACACACTTTTTGGGGACCAGTGACACTAATACAGTGATCAGTGCTAAAAAATATGCAGTGTCACTGTACTAATGACACTGGCTGGGAAGGGGTTAACATCAGGGGCGATCAAAGGGTTAACTGTGTGCCTGACCAGTGTTTATGTGTACTGTGTGAGGTGCCTTTACTAGAAGGGATGGAATTTGCAGGGACACAAATTCCATCCCTTCCCTCCTGTCAGAACGCCGTTCTGCCTCGCGTTCGGCAGGTATTGGGTACTGTGCACCCGCTGATCAGCTTCCGATGTGTGCAATCACAGAGGAAGCAAGTCGCTAGTGGCGCACATCCTACCTGGAAGTGTCAGATCACATTATATATACACATTTTACGGTGCTAAGAGGGTAATTATTCTATCGTTATATTTTTTGTACTAATAAAGTTTATTTGCCATATGAATACCATGGTTTGGTCCTCCATTAAACCACTTGTCCCTTTCCCGTTTCTTTTCCCAAATTTTTTGAACTAATTACCTAAGTTGTGGAGGTACCCCGTCTATACTAGACAAATTGTTTTCTTTCTTTGCCCCCAAAAATATTAACTTTAGTCTGGGATCCATCTTTTAAAATTGTTTTCTATACACACACTGAGCAAAAATTATAAATGCATCACTTTTGTGTTTGCTCCTATTTATCATGAGCTGAACGCAAACATCTATAACTTTTTTCTATGTACACAAAAGACCTATTACTCTTAAATATTGTTCATAAATCTGTCTAAATCTGTGTTATGCCCCGTACACACGTTCCGAATATCGGATTACAAAAGTCGATTTCGGACAGATCGTTCGATAATCCGATCGTTAGTACGCAGCTTTCGACAGCCGATCACGACAGCCCGTCCAACCAAATCCGAAGGGACAAACAGGAAAAATTTGGTCGGACGACAGCCCATCGTACGACAATCGTGTAATCAGTACAGTATGCGTCCGATAAAAGTCATTCGACAAACACCACGCATGCTCGGAAACACGAAAATAAACCAGAAGGACACAGGGGTCACACGTATTTGACATCATTGAAAATACGTAGCTACGCACAGTGGAAGATTTTCCCAGAATCGTACGACAAAAATCTTTCACACATTTTGCAGTGTTGTATTCAATCTTAGTTGTGTGCCACAAAATGCGAACGATCTGTCGTACGATAATTGGAACGTGTGTACGAGGCATTAGTGGGCACTTCTCCTTTGTCAAGATAATCCAATTGACCTCACAGGTGTGGCATATCAAGATGCTGATTAGACAGCATGATTATTGCACTAGAATTTGGCAGTACACCCAACCGGCCTCACAACCGCAGACCACGTGTAACCACACCAGCCCAGGACCTCCACATCCAGCATCTTCACCTCCAAGATTGTCTGAGACCACCCACCTGGATAGCTGCTGCAACAATCGGTTTGCATAATCAAAGACTTTCGGCACAAACTGTCAGAAACCGTCTCAGGGAAGCTCATCTGCATGCTCGTACTCCTCATCGGGGTCTCAACTTGACTGCAGTTCGTGGTCGTAACAAACTTGCGTGGGCAAATGTTCACATTCTGTGGCGTCTGGCACTTTGAAGGTGTTCTCTTCACAGATGATCCCCGTTTTTCACTGTGCAGGGCAGATGGCAGACAGAGTGTATGGTGTCATGTGGGTGAGCGGTTCGCTGATGTCAACGTTGTGGATCGAGTGGCCCATGGTGGCGGTGGGGTTATGGTATGGGCAGGCGTGTGCTATGGACAAGGAACACAGGTGCATTTTATTGATGGCATTTTGAATGCACAGGAGATACCGTGACGAGATCCTGAGTCCCATTTTTGTGCCATTCATCCACGACCATCACCTTGTACGGCCCCATGTTGCAAGGATCTGTACACAATTCCTGGAAGCTGAAAACATCCCAGTTCTTGCATGGCCAGCATACTCACCGGACATGTCACCCATTGAGCATGTTTAGGATGCTCTGGATTGGCGTATATGACAGGGTGTTCCAGTTACTGCCAATATCTAGCAACTTCGCACAGCCATGGAAGAGGAATGGACCAACATTCCTCGACCCCCCCCCCCCCCCA
Source organism: Lithobates sylvaticus (assembly GCA_028564925.1). Taxonomy (NCBI): domain Eukaryota; kingdom Metazoa; phylum Chordata; class Amphibia; order Anura; family Ranidae; genus Lithobates; species Lithobates sylvaticus. Next base: position 504,018,402 of record CM053028.1, on the reverse strand, counting down.
ATACTGTAAAACTGCACATTTTAGAGTGGCCTTTTATTGTGGCCAGCCTAAGGCACGCCTGTGCAATAATCATGCTGTCTAATCAGCATCTTGATATGCCACACCTGTGAGGTGGATGGATTATCCCAGCAAAGGAGATGTGCTCACTAAATCAGATTTGTGAATAATATTTGAGAGAAATAGGCCTTTTGTGTACATAGAAAAAGTCGTAGATCTTTGCGTTCAGCTCATGATAAATGGGGGCGGACCTGAAGTGGTTAAAGCTTTATTAGAAAGCTCCACTTTTGATTTTCATGTAAAAGCTATTAAAATCAAAACCAAAAATTGTATTGAACGAGCTGTTGTACCTGCGGGAAAAAACGCAGGAAACCGGTTCCTGCATCTTTTAAAAAAGGCAGCCACAGGGAAATTGCATGGTGCTTTTGGAACAATGTGATTTTCCACACCCGCGAACACGCTGCATGTTTAGATGTGTGGGCGTGCCATTAAGAATGAACGGCATCCCAGCGCGTCTGTAAAAGAACAGTGCGTTGTGGCTGCGAGAGGTTGCGGGTTCCATTTCCCACAAACACGCGCAACCGTAGTGTTTTCTAAGAATGTTCTGAGAATTTTCAAACAAATTTGAAACCCGATCAGACATCTGATGCAACACTTGTCATTCATCTATAGGTTTGCAAGAATTATAATATCTCTTACAATAACACTGGGACTTCGTGTGGATATGGCACAGGAAGAATTTACATTTCGTGCCCATCTCTGCCTTGGTGTGGTTGGACCCAAGGGACATTTTTCCTCTTACTTATGGTGTTATTATACATTTAGAAAGACATGTGCTAGAATGCTTTTAGCATTGGTTCAGTCTAGGTTGTAGACACGGTTCACACTGCTGCGACTTGGCGTGACTTTGAAGCATATTCAGGGAAAGCCTGGGTAATCTTCCTGTAATGGCGGATCCAAATCATCTCAATATAGATGAGGATCTGACTTGGAGGCGACTTCCATAGTCTATGGGCACAAGTCGGATAGAAGTCGCCTTGAATTAGTATAGGAACCTTTTCTAAAGCCACAGCGACTCGGAATTTTTATTTTTTTTTATTATTCAGCAGCTACAAATACTGCAGTTGCTGACTTTTAAAATAAGGACACTTACCTGTCCAGGGCGCCCGCAATGTCCTCACCCGAAGCCGACCCGTCCCTCGGCTCCAGGTGGAGGCGCCGGCATCTTAAGTAAGGAAAATCAGGAAGTAAAGCCTTGTGGCTTCACAGCCTGTTTCCCTACTGCACATGCGTGAGTCGCTCTGCGCATTCTGAGTGGTCTCTGCTGTCTTCTGGGACCTGTGCATCTCCCAGAAGACAGCAGGGGGGATGGACATGGTGTAGATCGCCAAGGATACTGTGGCGATCTATCGGCAGAAGTGGGGGAAATTACCTGTATTAGACAGGTATCTGCTCCCCCCTGAAAAGGTGCCAAATGCGACACTGGAGGAGGGGGACCGGATAAGTAAAACTTTAATTTCTGGGTGGAACTCCGCTTTAAGAGAGCGCTCATTGACTAAAATTTCACACGACGGGTCGCACAAGTCAGGTCTCAAGTTGCGGCAGTCCGAACTGAGCCTAAAGTGGACCCTAGCATGAAATATATTTATGTTAAAGCGGAACTAAACCTAAAAATTGTAAAAGAATGCAAGCAGGCAGGCTACATCTCTCCTGCAATAACACACACACACACACACACACACACACACACACACACACACACACACTTACTCCTGGGCGCCAAGTTTTTGGTCTCTTGATTGGCCAGCTGGGGGAGGGGGGAGGACATCTTCCTGAGTATTTTTTTTTGGGGGGGGGGGGGGGCGAGTACCCAGTTTTTACAGGTACCCGCTTCCCAGTTGCACTGCAACCGGAAGTCCTCCCCCATTGCTAGCAACCTCTTGGGCCATGTCTCAGGTTCCAAGAGGCTGCGGGACCATTCACAAAGCACAGCATGCCTCAAATATGCACAGTGGAAAGCCGGCTGTGAAGCCACCATTAGTCACAGGCAGCTTTCCACACTAGACATGCTGGCACCAGGGACCCGAATAGCGGTGAAGAACCGGCTCAGGTGATGACGGCGCTGGATCCCTGGAATCGTAAGTATTCTTATATTAAAAGCAAGCAGCTACTGTATTTGTAGCTACTGACTCTTAATTCTTTTTTTTTATAGAGACTGAAGAACTGCTTTAAGTGTGAACATAGACCAAATATGCACTACAAGTGCAGCATCTAACTGCCCAGCGAACACACACAAATAACATATAAAAGTCACACGTAAAACGAACACGTGTAGAAAAGGTAACGGTTTGAATTGAACCCAAAGGGAGTTAACCCAAACCGCATTCGATTTGTAGCCTGCAAGACTTAAACGCAGAACACCCTCCCACACACTAAAAATAATAGCTGGCCCTTTTTAAAAGAAAGCTGGGAGGTAAGGCTTCTCTATGCGTTCCCTCCTAACCGTCCTTGCTTGTGTTTACACACACAGCCCAAATATTCAGCCCCCGTGTGCTAATTTTCTGTCCACATCATTATTTTCTTTCTATTCAAGTGGCGCGAGGCTGCAAATATTTTTAGAGAGCGTGCCCTGCTTTATAGAAACCTGGTTATGGGTACTTCAACGTGGGTGGCAACTGCAGGAGGTCTGCCCTACGGACCACAATGCAACTATACGCTTTATTACACAAAGATTCTTTTTTTTATTGATATGTACACTATATTACTAGCTTCCTCAGTCTTTATTAGTCATGTTAACCTCTCGGTTTCCCTCTGAGGCTTGAGAATTTCTACTATATTGCAACTGGGAGAAGGGGATCAACTCTTTATTTACAATTGAACAGCTTAAAATTTAGAAGATCGAGTTTCAGGAAAAGCTTGTACATGAAAAAAAAAAAAAAAAAAAATGTAAAAAAAAAAAAAAAAAAAAGTTAATAACGGGAGCACAGTGAAAAGTGTATTGTGTGCAAATTCTTTCAGTAATAGAATTTCAGGCAGTTGTGTGCTCAGGATTGTGCGCTGTCAAGTAGTTACTGCAAAGTGTGCTGCAGTTACAGAACACCGGTCTAATGGAGATGAAGGGAGATGAGCTCACGAAAACCAGACAACTATTTTTTTTTTTTTAGAAGAGGACTAGTTCTCTTTGAGACAAGATCCTGCATTTTCATTACACCTACCTGTACTAAACCACGCCTAAACTGAACTCGTCCTTTGCACATTCAGGTCAAAGTTGCAGATTGAATGCATAGCAGGTCCCCTTACGTTGCAGCTACTTACCCAACACTCGGTCCCTCACAACCTCATTTGCTGGTCCAGAATCTGGCTCATAGCTTATAAAAGCCAAAAAGGACCCTGCATCAATGAGAGTTCTTCAAATGTCCACTTTTACAGCCAAATTGGGATAACACATACTTTATAGTTGTTACATGCCCCCATTCAAATAGCATAACATATTCAGAAATTGCAGCTTACCCGTTTTAGATGCACTATTCTGGACCCTCCAGCAAGGAAAAATCCTACCAGCTCTCCTTGATATGAGGGGCTGAGCAGCTGTGTTTGCAATAATTAACATTGTCTGTACTGTCACTCACCCATCAATTTACCTACACAGTAAAGATATTAGACCACTTGACCACTGGGCATTTAAACCCCCTTCCTAACCAGACCAATTTTCAGCTTTCGGTGCTCTCATACTTTGAATGACAATTACTCAGTCATGCAACACTGTACCCAAATTAATTTGTTGTCCTTTTTTTCACACCAATAGAGCTTTCTTTTAGTGGTATTTAATCACCGCAGTTTTTTTGTTTTTGTGCTATAAGTCAAAAAAGACTAAAAATTCAGAGTATTGGCGAGTATTGGCACAGTGTTGGTAGAGTATTGCACAGTGTTGGCAAAGTATTGCACAGTACTGTCACAGAGCAGCACTGTGGGCACTACACATCCAGCCCACAGCGCTGCTGCAATCTCTCCCCCTCTCTGCTTCTCCCCTCTCACAGTACCAATCGGTATAGCGAGGGGAGGGAGGAACTGGCGTCATGATGTGACGCCGGTTTGTTTACATGTGATCGCTCTGTCATTTGAAGGAGCGATCACATGGTAAACGGCCGGTATCAGCGGCCGTTTACCATGATCCCTCACGGATGTTCCCGGGAGAAAGATTCTGGGAGGACGTACCACGGACGTCCACCCAGAATAAGCCAACCGCGCTGTAGCTGTCTTTCGGCTATGGCCCGGTCGGCATGTGGTTAAAGTGGTTCTAAAGTCAGAAGTTTTATTTTTATATTAATGCATTCTGTGCATTAAGATAAAAAAACTTCTGTGTGCAGCAGCCCTCCCTCAGCCCCCCTAATACTTTCCTGAGTCTATCTCCATCCAGTGATGTTGCATGAGAGACTCGCCCATCCGGGGCTCTCCCTCCTGATTGGCTGAGACACAGCAGCAACACCAATGGCTCCCGCTGCTGTCAAAGTCAGTTATCCAGTTGGCCAATGAGGAGGGGGGGGGGGGCAAACCACGGCAACATGTCTGAATGGACACACAGAGCTGCACTTTGGGTGCCCCATAGCAAGCTACTCGCTGTAGGGGCACTCAGGAAGGAGGGAGGAGCCAGGAATGTCGAAGGGGGACGCGAGAAGTAGAGGATCTGTGCTGCTATGTGCAAAGCTAATGCACAGAGCAGGTAAGTATAACAAGTTTGCTATTTTTAACCACTTCCCACCTGCCGGCCGTCATATGACGTCCTTGACTTTGTGTGGGTATATCTGAATGATGCCTGCAGCTACAGGCATCATTCAGATATCGGCTTTTCCAGCCTGCCATTCCCTACACCATAAGAATGATCATAGCGGCTGTTTGGCCGCATGATCGTTCTTACGGGCGGCGAGAGGGGAGGCCACCCCTTCCCGCCGCGTCTACCGACTCACCGCTTCCAAAACGGGACAGGATCCACCGGCCCCGGATGTTTACCATAGAGATTTCTGGCAGACCAGATGGTCGCCGGAGTCTCCATGTTCGTTCGGAGGCCGGGCGCGATGTTATGACGTCACACCCAGCCTCTGCATTCAAACAAATGGTGCCACCTTGGCTGGGAAGCCGAGATGGTTTGTTTTTTTATATTTTTATTTCAGGCTTCCCAGCCTAGAGGTGAGATGTGGGGTCTTGTTGACCCCCATATCTCACTATAAAGAGGACCGATCATGCCATATTCCTATTACAAGGGATGTTTATAGGAATAAAAGTGATCAAATTTTTTATTTTATTTTTATTTTTTTTTAAAGTGTCAAACTAAAAAAAAATAAAAAGTAAAATTAACAAAAAATAAATAAAAATGAAAAGCGCCCGTGTGCTCGCACGCAGACCGAACGCATACGCAAGTCCCACCCACATATGAAAAACTGTGTTCAAACCACACATGTGAGGTATCGCCGCGAACGTTAGAGCGAGAGCAATAATTCTAGCCCTAGGCCTCCTCTAACTCAAAACATGCAACATGTAAAAAATAAAATAAAATAAAAAAGCGTCGCCTATGGGGATTTTAAAGTACCCAAGTTTGGTACCATTCCACGAGCCAAGTTATCTTTCACATTATGCAAAAAAAATTGGGCTAAACCTTACTGCTTTTTTTACTTTAATTTTTTAACCACTTCAATACAGGGCTTTTAAACACCCTTCCTTACCAGAGCACTTTTTGCGATTCGGCACTGCGTCGCTTTAACTAACAATTGCGCGGTCGTGCGACGTTACACCCAAACAAAATTGACGTCCTTTTTTTCCCACAAATAGAGCTTTCTTTTGGTGGTATTTGATCGCCCCTGCGGTTTTTATTTTTTGCGCTATAAACAAAAGAAGAGCGACGATTTTGAAAAAAAAACACAATATTTTTTACTTTTTGCTATAATAAATATCCCATTTTTTTTAAAAAAAAACTATTTTTTTCCTCAGTTTAGGCCGATACGTATTCTTCTACATATTTTTGGTAAAAAAAAAATCGCAATAAGCGTATATTGATCGGTTTGCGCAAAAGTTATAGCGTCTACAAAATAGGGGATAGATTTATTGAATTTTTTTTTTTTTTTTTTTTTTTTTACTAGTAATGGCGGCGATCTGCGATTTTTTTTTCATGACTGCGACATTGCGGCGGACACTTCGGACACTTTTGACACATTTTTGGAACCATTCACATTTACACAGCGATCGTTGCTATAAAAATTGCAATGATTACTGTGTAAATGTGACTGTCAGGGAAGGGGTTAACACTAGAGGGCGCTGGAGGGGTTAATGTGTGTCCCTAATAGGAGTGATTCTAACTGTAGGGGGAGGGGACTTAAGGGGAGGAGACCGATCATGTGATCCTCCGTACTGGGATCATCACATGATCGGTCTCCTCCCAGCTGACAGGACGTGGAGCTGTGTGTTTACACACACAGCTCCACGGTCCCGCCCGGTCCCGTTGTTTTAACGGGCAATCGCGGGTGCCCGGCGGACATCGCGGCCGCCGGGCACTCGCACCGGGTCCCGAGCGATGCCGCGGGCGCGCGCGCGCGCCCCCAGGCGGCCGGGAATCCGAGGACGTCATATGACGCCCACCCAGGATGGTAGATCCACCTTGTGGGAGTCATATGACTATGGCCGGGTATTGAAGCGGTTAAAGCACAAAACTTTTTTTTTTTCCAAAAAAGACGCGGTCGAAAAATTGCTGCACAAATACCGTGCGAGATAAAAAGTTGCAACGACCGCCATTGTATTCTCTAGGGTCTTTGCTAAAAATATAAAAAAAATAACTATTTATAATGTTTGGGGGTTCTATATAATTTTCTAGCAAAATAAAATATGATTTTTTTTACATGTAGGAGAGAAATATTAGAATTGGCCTGGGTGGCAAGTGGTTAAAGAAAGAAAAACAAGACTTTAGTATCACTTTAAACACTTCTTGCATTGTATGTTAAAGCGGTAGTAAACCACTGAAGAAAAAAAAAAAAATAGCAAATCTACACTGTTATACAAGCTTAAGCTTTGCACTACTTTACATTGTAGCATGTAAAAAGTGTAATTTCTTCAGTGTTGTCACATGAAAAGAGATAATAAAATATTTACAAAAATGTGAGGGGTTTTGTGAGATACTGTAGTGTGTGTGTGTATATATACAACATACACATTATATATAATACATATACACACACACTGGATGTGAGAAGGACATTTAGGCCTGGTTCACACCTATGCATTTTTTTGTGCATTTTCAGTTTTGCAAAAACACACTACAGTTCATTTATTATTTTTATTATATTAATATTATACAGCATTTATAAAGCGCCAACAGTTTGCGCAGCGCTTTACAACATGAGGGCAGACAGTACACTTACAACACAAATCAATACAGGAGGGATCAGAGGGCCCTGCTCGTTAGAGCTTACAATCTAGTAGATAACATGGTTTCCTATGGGTCACGTTCACATCTATGCATTTTATGGAGAGGGTCAGGGACTCTTTCTGGTTTTTGGTTCCATAGACTTCAATGGATCAAAAACGTTTATTGAAAAAACGCAAAATGCACCTGCAACATGCAAACTGCAACCTGCGTAGGTGTGAATCGAGCCTTAGGGGTTGATTTACTAAAACTGGAGAGCGCAAAATCTGGTGCAGCTGTGCATGGTAGCCAATCTGGTTCCAGTTTTTTTTTTTTTTTGTCAAAGCTTAACTGAACAAGCTGAAGTCAGAAGCTGATTGGTTTCTATGTAGAGCTGCACCAGATTTTGCACTCTCCAGTTTTAGTAAATCACCCGCTTAGTGTCTGCACACACAAAAATGTGGGAGAAATTAATTACTTTAAAAAGGTTCACTATAGATGTTACAATATAGCTGTACAACCTTTGCACAATTCATTTTAGATTTACTAAAATATATGCAAGAACCTAATCTATCCAACCAACTTGTATCTGTTCAGGCAGACCTGTGCACTAAATAGATGTGGGTAGATCTAAATGAGATTGTAGTTTAGTCTCTCTTCTGAATGGAGATATATTCCCTTATATTTATATTTGTTTTAACAAGTAAGGGTTAGAACCTGTGTTTCATTTAATTTGTATTCAACTATTAGTTGGAGTTCCACATTCGTTGGCACGATGAATTAAGGGGCCATTAAAAACAGCACTGCAGCACCTCACAACCCAGACTTAGTGTTTTTGGGAGAAAAAATTATAATTTTAATTTTCCAAAAAAAAAAAAAACACAGTAATTACTATAACCAGTTACATATTTTCTTTCAAATTTAGATGCCAGTTAAAAAAAAATAAAAAAAAATTTGTGCAAATAATTCTACAGCTTTAAAGCTTTATCACAATTACAAGCTTAAAAGACAAAACTTCAGTGGGGGATGTGCAGTCGATATCTGAATAAGTTGATTGTGATGTACAGAATCAAAACTTTCGCATCGACACGGAATTCATTTGAAAGACGTGTGAAAATGAGACTTTCCTGCCGTGTAAAGGAATAAGGCATATACATAAAACTCCAGCACATATGCCATTTAATAACTCTACTCTGCCCCTATGGCAATGCTTCATGGTGGCAAATGGATTTTTACAGCCCCGCTGACAAAGGCGGCCCGTGCGAGGGAGAGTAATGTGAAAAGGCCATGCACAATGAGATTGGTTTTCATTTTCTGTACTGCGTTTCAGCCAGACACAAATCATAACATTAGTCTCTGTGGGTTCTATTACATGAAACATGTTTGATCTAGCGTGCCATTTCACTCCATGTTCATTAGCAAGGCAGTGACTGTGCACAACTAATGTGACCAAATGAAATGGGCATTCTTCTTCTAATTGCTGGAAAAGCAACACAATTCAGCGATCGGCTATTGCTGGAGAGACGAGTCTGTTAGTAGCAGCACACAACTAAAAGTGCAGCTGTCTGCAAGAGACTGCTGTACTATGTCTGAAGATTAGAAAATATGTTTTCTTCACATTGAATTAATGTTTTCCTGCATTGAGGTATGTTACCTAACGAAGTTAGTTCATCAACACACAAAAAAATTTAATAAAAAAAACATCTGATAGAGCACTCCACAGTGCAATCACATCTGTAGCACGCTGAACGCTCTAGCACGGGGGTGTTTTTTTTCTCTTTTTTTTTTTTAATTTCTTACTGTATATTAAAGCTGCGTGATAAATCGTTAAAAAAATAAAAATTTGAGTCAAGCCCACTCATGATCTCTATGCAGCATTTCCTCGATTCATTCATGTAACAAGTGCCGAGAATTCTCTGCTCACTCAGCTGTCCAAAAAAAAAAAAAAAACAGGCAGCCTGACAAGTTTTTCACAACATTGTCAGCACTGGAAGAGAACTATAAACATTGTAACATTTGGACCCCTTTCACACCGAGCCGCCCCAGGGATCAACGGTAAAGCGCCGCTATTTTTAGCGCCGCTTTGCTGTTGTTTTAGTGGCGCTATTTGGCCCATAGCGGGGCGGTTTTAACCCCCCCCCGCGCTAGTGGCCGAAAAGGGGTTAAATCCGCCCGCAAAACGCAGCCGGAGCAGCTTTTTGCCAGGGGTATTGCAGTGCTGCCCCATTGATTTCAATGGGGAGCAGCGGTGAGTTCACCGCTCCTCCACCACTCCAAAGAAGCTGCTGGCCCTCGGGGCTTTCACACTGGAGTGAATGGAGCAGCCGTTTTAGGGCGTTTTGCAGGCGCTATTTTTAACGCTATAGCGCCTGCAAAACGCTCAAGTGTGAAAGGGGTCTTAGTTATTTTAGGCCTCATGTACACTGCCGCTGGTAAAACGGCTGTTTAGGAGCAGTTGTTTTTTTTTTTTTCAGCTGCCCCTGCACTCTCCTCTAGGTTATCTTATCAGTACATGTACACGGGGTCGTTTATAGTAGTTTCTAGGCAGTTGAGATTAGAGGCTTTTTTTGGAACGCAAAAAAAAAAAAAAATGCGTTCAGGACGGATGTTTAGAGGCATTTTAAAAACGCCAAATGCCTGTAACAGCTTGTAAATGTGTGTAAAACGCTGTAACTCATTTACAGGCGTTTTTATTGGAGATACATTTTTTGACTATTTGAAAAAAAAAATTATTCTAAAAAACGAAAAAAACGTGGCTAAATGCAGCATGCAAATGCATCAAAACAGACGTTTTTAAACGTCAGTTACTATCTGTCAAGTTAAATCATTCAGGACAGGTTTTAAAACGTCCCGTGTACATTAAGCCTTAGAGATCAAAGGAATGAACTTCAGTCTGTAAATGAGGGCAGTTTAACCACTTAAAGGCTAAACCCTTTCCTGACACTTGTTGCTTACAAGTTGAAATCAGTATTTTTTGCTCGAAAATTACTCAGAACCTCCAAACATTATAATTATATTATATATATATATATATATATATATATATATATATATATATATATATATATATATATATATATTTTTATTATTATTTTTTTTTTTTAGCAAAGACCCTAGCCCTAGAGCAGTGGACTCCAAATTGCGGGCTGGTGTTGTGTCGAATACTGTCCCCCGTTGGATAGTGTGATAGCTTGCGCAGTACAAGGAGGCGCCGAAGGTCTCCGAAGATGAACGGCGCCTGCGCCGCGAGTCCAGGTTCAAGCCCCACCATCCAAATGGACATAGAGTTAGAATAAAAAATAGCCGAGCGAAGCGAGGCCATGCCCGAAGCGTGGCGAGCGAAGCGTGGCAAGCGAAGCGAGCCCGCGGGGGGCCCTGTTACTATGTGATACCGTATGTCCACTTGGATGGTGGGGCTTGCCCCTGGACTCAGTGCGCAGGCGCCGTTCTTCTCCTTGTCCTCCGTACTGCACAATCGCTGCGCCTGCGCAGTACGGGGTGGACACGATGGGGGGATAGTTTTTGACAGAACACCGGGGCCAGATGTGGCCCTTTGCTTGCCTTTATCCAGCCCTTGAGACACTATTCCTCCCTCTGATATAAGACACTATTCTGCCAATTAACATCAACAATGGGGATAAAATGGCGGTTGTTGTAATATTTCACACTGTATTTGTGCAGCGGTCTTTCAAATGCAATTTTTTGGGAAAAAAATACACTTCAATTAATAAAAAAAATAAAAATAAAAAAAATGAAAATAAAAAACAGTAAAGTTAGCCCAATTTTTTATTTTGTATAATGTGAAAGAGGACACCGCGAGAATTTTGATCTTTATTCTAAGCAAAGAAATTGTGATTCTCATTTTAGCCAGAATTGTGCACCTCTACTGTATATATGCACTGGGATGGCATTATATGTCCTTACTAGACATTTGCATCATGAATTTTGTGATATTAAAAGGCTAAAGGTTTTATTTTATTTTTTATTAGAGATATATCCCTGGAAATTACAGGCCAGTCAGCCTAACATCAATAGTCTGTAAGCTATTGAAGGGGATGATAAGGGACTATATCCAAGATTTTAGTAATGAAAACAGTATCAATAGTGGTAATCAGCATGGATGCATGAAGGATCATTCTTGCCAGACCAATCTATTAACCTTCTATAAAGAAGTGAGCTGCCATCTAGATAAAGGAAGGACCGTAGATGTGGTGTATCTGGATTATTCAAAGGCATTTGATACAGGTTCTCCACAAACCTTTTACTTTACAAACTGAGGTCTGTTGGCATGGAGCATAGGGCGAGTACCTGGATAAAAAACTGGCTACAAGGGGCGAGTCCAAAGGGTGGTGATAAATAGTGAGTACTCAGAATGGTCCGGTGTGGTAAGTGGGGTCCCCCAAGCATCTGTCCTGGGAAAAATTCAGTTTAATTTATTCATAAACGATATAGGAGGATGGGATAAACAATTCCATCTCCATATTTGCAGCTAAGCAGGGCAATAACTTCTGCCCAGGATGCAAAAACCTTACAAGAAGACCTAAATAAAATAATGGGTTGGGTATCTACTTAGCAAATGAGGTTTACTGTTGAGAAATGTAAAGTAATGCATTTGGGTGCTAAATATAAGAATGCAAGTTATTCACTAGGGGGGGGGGGGACTTCTGGGGAAATCTAGGATGGAAAAGGACCAAGCCGCAAGCAAAGCCAATACAGGGGGTCCCCGGGTTACGAACCGTTAGGGACTGTCCTCCTGTTTGTAAATCGTCAATGTTCGTAAGTCGGCCGCGCATGCGCAGAACAACAATTACGGACATTTCCGATGTTCCGTTGAATGCCGCTCTGCGCATGTGCGGCAAATTACAGACATTTGCGATGTTTGCCGTCATTTTCCGAGGCTCTGTCTGGCTGCGCATGCGCAGAACGGCCGATGTCCACGCAAAATGGCAGCGGGTCCCTGCAGCGCCCCGTTCATAAGTAGATGTTCGTAGGTCGGGCGTTCGTAAGTCAGGGACCCCCTGTATAATATTAGCATGCATTAAAAAGGGGATTCACTCCAGAGATAAAAAGATAATTCTCCCGCTCTACAAGACTCTGGTGTGACCGCATCTTGAGTATGCCAACCAGTTCTGGGCACCAGTCCTCAGGGGGATGTGCTGGAACTAGAGAGAGTTCCAAGAAGGGCAACAAAGCTAATAAATGGACTGGAGGATCTCAGCTATGGGGAAAGACTATAAGCATTGAATTTATTCTCTCTGGAGAAGAGACACTTGGGAGGGGATATGATAGCGATATACAAATGGCGCAATGGTGACCCTCGCATAGGGGACATTTTTTTTCCGTGAAAGGGAGTTTAAAAAGACACGCGGCCATTTACAGAAATTGAGAAGCGGTTTAGCCGTAGAGGGTTCTTTACTGTCAGAGCGGTAAGGATGTGGAATTCTCTTCCACTAGCAGTGGTATCAGCAGGGAGCGTTTATAGTTTAAAAAAAAAAAAAAAACTAAGATGGGCAACTTAACGATTGCAACATACAGGGATATAAAATGTACTACTGACATAAACACACACGTTGAACTGGATAAACTGTTGTTTTTTTTCAACCTTACTGACAATGTAACTTACCTGCTCTGTGCAACAATATATCCATTACTTCCTCTTCCTGCAGCCCCCACCATTGCTGTCCACTTTTCCCTACTCCAGGTGCCTCCTTAGCAAGCCTGCAACTATGGGGGCACCTGTGCTGATGAGTAGAGGTCGACCGATATATCGGACGATTTTTGTCATTTTTTAATTAATCGGCATAGGCAGATTGTGCTGCAAATTAGGCCGATACTTGCAAATTACTACTGTAATAGAAGTCGATGCAAGTTGCCTGAAGTCTCCCCGTCAGAGCGACTTGAGTCTCTCCTATCTGGGCAGCCTGCCAAGTCTGAGAACATTGCTAATAAAAGAAGCAAAGAGATACAATGTTTGTACTTATCAAAAGGAATGAACTCCGGTGTGTAGAAGATCTCAGTTTAACCATTTAAAGACTAAATCTTTTCTGACATGTGTTGCTTACAAGTAAAAATACAGCATTTTCTGCTAGAACCCCCAAACATTATATATATTTTTTTTGTTAGCAGAGACCCTAGAGAATAAAATGGTGGTCGTTGCAATATTTTATGCCACACGGTATGTGCTCAGTGGTCTTTCAAACGCAATTTCTTTTGGGGAAAAATACACTTTAATGAATTTAAAAGAAAACAAAAAGCTCCCTTGTTACCCCCTCTAATGCTCGCCTTCAGGACTTCTCCAGAGCCTCTCCCATCCTCTGGAACTCCCTGCCCCGGTATAGCCGATCAGCCCCTAACCTGTCCACCTTTAGGAGATCCATGAAAACTCACTTATTCAAGGAAGCCTATCCCACACCCACCTAACAACTGTCCCTGAGCCACCCCCCATCAAATCATTCCCTGCATCTATTACATTTTAAAAGGGTGGGGGTGGTACAAAAGTTAAGCTCTATGAGCAGGACCCTCCTGAACTGTAATTGTGCTGTCCCCCCCTCTACATTGTAAAGCGCTGCGTAAACTGTTGGCGCTATATAAATCATGTATAAATAATAAAGTTAGCCTTTTTTTTTTTTTTTTAAGTTTTGATTACATTTTTTTGTATTTAATATTTAAGATGCATCGTTTTTTTTTAATCTAAATTATACATACAAGTGTACTGACTGGAGGCTTGTTGTGTTTAATAAATGTTTAATTTAAGACATTTTCTGTATCACTTCTTATTACTTAATTGTTATGCCACTTACACACGATCGGAAATTCGGCCAGCATAAGACTGATGAGAGCTTTTCTTTTGAAAATGCGACCGTGTGTATGCTCCATCGGAATTTTGCTGGCCGAATTCCCACCAGCAAAAATTATGAGAGTATGTTCTCAATTTTTCTTTATTGAAAATTCCGATCGTCTGTGGCAATTCCAACGCGTAAAATTCCGACGCATGCTCTGAAGCATTGAACTTCATTTTGGGGCTCGTCGTAGTGTTGTACGTCACCGCGTTCTTGACGGTCGGAATTTGGTGTGACCATGTGTAGGCAACACAAGCTTGAGCAGAATTCCGTCGGAAAAACCATCAGAGCTTTTTCCACCCATAACTCCAATCGTGTGTACGCGGCATTAGATTTTATGAGATGAAGAGGAAAAAAAAATGAGCCCAACATATTGGTCCAAACAAAATTGGCATCATATATCGGCCATCGGCCGCCCCAATTTCTAAATTTAGGCATTGGCCAGAGAAAAATCCATAAAATCGGTCGACCTTTACTGATGAGCTCCTAAGCCAAGCTGTGTTCATCTATAGACACACATAGTGCAGGTAAGCCACACCCTCACTCCCTTCTCACAGTTTGACTGACAGCAGTGAGACCAGGAAGTCAGTGGAGCAGTGCTGCAGCCAGGACAGCACTGGAGTGGTGAGAGGAGCCAAGAAAGTGTTCAGTGATGAGGAAAAAGGGAAGGGAGGAAGTGTCAGTTTTTTACCTTAATACAGGGAAAGCATTAAGGTTAAAATAACGTTTTTTGGGGGGGGGATGCTTTCAGGCTCAAAGAAAACATTCTTGCAAACGATGAAATTTAAAATTTGTATGTCTTCAATTTACAAATACCATGTGGCCACCTTAGCAAATTATACAGGAGCTAAAATGTATACCCGGTAATGCAATTGAAGGCTAGCCATACACAGCTAGATCTCTCCTGTTTAACCCTTTGGGCTAAACAGCGTGCATGGAGAATCTATCCTCCTGGCTACTGTATCAAGACAGCCGCAGCACCTGCAGCTATCTGAATTCTACAACGACTGGATCTGACTGGCTGCAGTCACTGTTTGGCCAGCAATTTTCCACCGGACTCCTTCAAAAAAAAAATTTAATTTGTTGAACCGGGCAGTGCTGATAAGGCTCCCCATGGCTCAAATTTTGGCCATTCATTATACCTAAACAGACATTTATGATAAAAAAATAACAAAAAAATAGGACTACCACTGTAACCACACATTAAACAAATCTGCACAATTAATTGTACAAATACAAAAGGAAGGTCCCATGAGATCCAGGAATCTGCACAACAAATGTGCAAAGCATACCACAAATGACTACAACCAGCTGTAACAGGAAAACAATATAAAAATCCAGCTTTTTCTAAAATTGTCTTGGCGGATTTTCTTCAAGGCGACTTTCAAGGACATTTAGGCTGCACTCACGTTATAGCATTTCACGAGCGTAGGCAAAAATCGTGCCATGCATATCCACCACCCTTTGCACGTTGTCATGCCACATGCACAGGGCAGCATATTCAATTGAATGGACTGTCCTATGAGCAACAAACATGGCAAATTAGCTCATGTGCTTTTTTTTTCCTTTTTTTTTTTTTTAACAGCATGTTAATAAACGTGTCTGTTTTGCCGTGGTTGGGGGTGCCATTAACAATGAATGCGCATTTCATGAAAAAATATAGTGCGATTGTAGCATTGTAGGACTACTGACAGAAATCATTAACACAAAACCTGGGGCTGTGGTCAATGCCTGGTGGATCTTATTGGGTGTCAATATTTCTCCAGTTTTCATAAAACCAAACTTGAATAAGCTCATACTTCATAAACACTTTTTTGGGGGGTTTTGTTATCATGAAGATACCTACAGCTACAACAAATTAACAACTCCTGCATATGAACGAATGTTCTATTAAAGCAGTAGTAAACCGCACAAATTTTTATTTATTGTTTTAAACCCTGCAAGGTAAAGGCATAATGTGCTAGTATGCATACCATACTAGCACATTAGGAAATATTTACCTTAGAGCAAAGCCCTCCAGCGGGGCGCTGTCACCACTGGGAGAGCTTCCGTCTTCCTTCTGGGTTTGCGTGCTCCGTCAGTCTGACTGGTCACGCCGCGATGATGATGATTTTTGTGTCAATGTTGTTTTCATATAAAATAATAAAAAAGGATTTGATTTGATTTAAAAAAAAAAAAAAAAGGAATTGTATGGGCTATGGGGGTACCTCATCCTTTATAATGTTTTAGAGGATAGAACTGACGTGATGAACTTTGACGGTACCAGTGAAGGACATTGAAACCAAAATCTATTACACCATTATTTAAAAAAATTTTACAAATAAAAATCAGTTCAGTTATATGGCTCTAATCAATATGACCTCCAATCAATTCAATCGGTCATTATTAGATTATAGATCTCTGTTGCTACAATGTCAAGAGGTTGACGCGTTTCACATCTTTGCTTCCTCAGGACCTTACATTCTTGACTTTCAAACAGAGATCCTGTTCAAAAAAGGGAGAGAAGAGCACGAAAATTATTTGCATTTTTGATTTTGTAGGAGTGCAACACATTCATTTTAACATACCAACCAATTAGGTAAAAGGACATGTGCGTGCCGAGAGCCCCCATATAGGGGCAAAGCTGGTGAAGTGACTGCGAGGTCCTCAGGTCTCTACTTGTTTCTGAGGGTAACCCCCCTCTCTCCCCCCCTCTTTCTCTGGGATTTCATCCCCAGTAAGTATTGTACTATCTTGGTTAATACCTTAAAGAGGTTGTATACCCGTCATGCGCGCGGGAGACTTCAACTTCGGCGAGCGGAAGTTGTGAATGGGGATTAACCCTGTGAATGCACCGTTGTCTACGGCGCATGTAAAACCTTTTGGCAAATATCTCCTAAACCGTGTAGGTTTAGGAGATATTTCTTGTACCTACAGGTAAGCCTTAATCTTACCTGTAATCTTACCTCTAAAATTGAGGGTATACAACCACTTTAATCTGCATTTACCTTAGTACCCAATACAACCCACCATCTTCTATGCCTATTGATATTTTTCAGAATATGGTCATTTCATCACTCTTACTATACATATTTATCTACCTATTGTTTGAAGACATTAGCTATCGGAATGTTTTCCCATGACACTTGGCACGTCATTTATTGAGGGCTCCCTTCTAGATGCAAGTGGCTCTCGAAGCATGTCCTTTTACCTAATTGGTCGGTATGTTAAAATGAATGTGTTGCACTCCTACAAAATCAAAATGCAAAGAATGTTCGTGCTCTTCTCTCTCTTTCTTGAACAGGATCTCTGTTTGAAAGTCAAGAATGTAAGGTCCTGAGGAAGCAAAGATGTAAAATGGGTCGACCTCTGGACATTGCATCAGAGATCTATAATTTAATAATGACCGATTTAATTGATTGGAGGTAATATTGATTAAAGCCATATAACTGAACTGATTTTATTTGTAAAATAATTTTTAAATAAATGTGCAATAAAGATATTTAGCATATTTTGGTTTCAATGTCCTTCACTGGTACCGTCAAAGCCCATCACATCAGTTCTATCCTCTATGTTACTCCCATGCATGCATGGGGCTCTAAAGGGACGGCATACCGGTCATGGGACATCACCTGCATGCAGTGTGAATATCTTCTAAACAATGCAGGTTTAGGAGATATACACAGTAACTACAGGTTGGCCTTATAAGCTTACCTGTAAGTACAAAAAAAGAGTTTAGGTCCACTTTAGAGTTCACTGTTGGGAGGGAGTGGGATACTAGGGTTACATGCATAATTAGCATGACATTACTTTCATTCATTCATTTCCGAGATCACACATTGGCATTCCCACCGAGCAAAATTTTTGGACGTTTTTGTCTGAATTTTGTTTACCAATTGATATGAATATCGTGTGTTGTCAAATAATTTTTTAACAAATGGTTGTACAAAATTCTACTTGTCTGTACCCAACTTAACTCAGTCATCTGGTTGCCTTTGTCCATTACAATACTTTTGTGTACAATACCTAAACACAGAGCCAAACTGCTCAGTGGAGAGTGGAGACCAATACAGTGAATCAAATGAATTTAGCATATTCCAGTCGACTGGGACATTTGCACACATCAGCCACATTCTAAAAGCGTAGCTGGAGGAATCTCCCCTGCCGAGCTATTGTATTCTGACAGCCGACACCCTCTGGTTTCTAAAATACTTAAAACAGTGGCTGAATTTGGTTGGATGTAGCCACTGTTTGACCCACAAATTTCCCCTCGGCTCCGTTTTCAATCAACTTTTGTCAAGCTGGGTGGTGTTGACAGGGTCATCCGCTGCTCATACTTACACCAGTTTAGCAGAAATCAGACGTGATTCAACCCATGTTTGGTGGCCTTTAGGAAACTACAACATCCACAGCTTGTGAGGCCTACCCCTTAAAGTGGAGCTCCACCCAAAAGGAGAAACTCTGCTCATCTGTCCCCCCCCCCCCCTCGGCTGCCACATTTGGCACCTTTCGGGGGGAGTAGGTACCTGGTTTTGAGAGGTACCTTCTTCCACTTCCAAGTTCGGCCCCCCCTCTCCTTCCCCCGAAGCCGGGCCATTCACAAAGTGCAGTGCGCTTTGCGTAGGCACAGTAGAGAACCGGCTGTGAAGCCACAAGGCTTTACTGCCAGTTTCCCTCAGCCGAGATGGCGGCGGCGGCAGCAGCACCCGAGAGCTGATTGAAAATTTGGCTCGGGTCAGGACACCACTGGATTCGTAGACAGGTAAGTGCCCTAATTTAAAAAGTCAGTAGCTACAGTACTTGTAGCTGCTGACTTAATTTTTTTCTGAAGGATCCTGGAGCTCCACTTTAAAGTGTATGGTGATCTACCTGCTTAAAAAACATTACATTATTATTATATTATGTGCATTACAGAAACCTTTTAGGTCTTGATCTGCATACTACAAAACGAGTACAGTATAGCAACATTACATTAGGAAAAAATAATTACAACTATTTAATACCCAAAATGTGTATGTTTTTTCTATAAATTGTATGAGTTTATGTCCTTGAAAGATTTTTAGCAGTGTGTAAAATTCACACTGACCTTAATATATTTGCTAAAATTTGCTCAAGTTATAAGACAGAGAAATCATATTTTACCTGACAGGAGGATTTATCATTTAAAAAAAAAAAAAAAATAGTATTTATAAACCACTACTGTTCCACACATACGCATTCAAGGCCCTTTAGCCCACAAATGGTCTGCAGAACAATTCCCCAAAGGGACGCAAGTCAAAATTAAGAAAACATTTTTTTTGCATTTTATTTTTGTTCCTTATTCAGTCAGATATTAAAATTAAAATCCTTAGATCCTTCCGATTGTAAAAACATTTACCCTCTTGAATACTATTACATTGCATTGTATAGCACGAATATTCCCAACAAAATTTGAAAAAAAAATCCTTATATCCTTGAGTTTTAAGCTTGTTAGTCTAATTAAGATAAATAAAAAATAAAAAAATTACACTTCCAAATCAATTTACATTTTTATAGCCCCTAAAACCAGGCAAATTAAAAAGTTTTCTTTTGGATCAAAAAAATAAAAAATTGTAAATGAGTGTAACCTTCAACATTTTGGCATGTGCACCTTATACTTTCAGTTAATTTGTAAAGCACTGCGCAAACGGTTGGCATTATATAAATCCGATATAATATTAACTTATATATTTTATACTGTCCTAATATAAATAAGTGAGGGATTTATAGAAAAAAAATATTTAGGAAAAAAAAAAAAAAAAAAACAGAAAACCAAAAACGTTCAAAATTTTGATAAGCATACTTATGTGGTAACAATGTGGAACAAAAGGTTGCAAAAGCACATCATGGATACGTCAGTGGCACCACTGGGGTTAACAGTAAACTCCAAAAAGAAAAGCACCTTCTTGACAACTTGCTTTAACATTAAAAAGAAGTTTACTTTAGGCTATGCTTAAAAAAAAAGTGCATCAACCAGTTCCTGCAAGTGCCAGAAACAACACGGAGAGTAGTAATTCAGTCAGCTGAAACAGAAATGCAAGATATTGAAAATATTAAATCAACATGCTCAATGCGAGGTGTCACTTGGAAATAATTTCATTTTTTTCTTCGAATATATGCCTCTACTGTGTGAGGGAAACTTATTTTAAAAATCCCATAAATACACTTGCATGTAAAAAAAAAAAAAAACAAAAAAAAAAACTTAAGGGTGTAAATCTTATACTCTGAGGTGTAACCCCGGCAATGTAACCCAAGCTTCAATGCACATAGTGGATTAAAGCACATGAAAAACAGAACGCTAAATCCTATACTTTATTTGTTAGGTGGACTTTTCAGCCAACAGTCTATCTAGCAAATTCTGTATTTAATCCTTAACTAATTTAATTAATTAAAAAAATTACAACGTTAGTTTCTTTTTTTGCAAATGAAAAAGATGGTTTTAGATCTACATACCTGAATCATTAAATAATGTTGCCTCTTCAGGATTGTAAAATGTTCCCGTTTTATATATTTAAAAAAAAAAAATGTATTCTACAGCTTCACCCCGTAAGACCTGTAGGAACAGCTCATGCATTTTGCACGCCGGTCTTATTTTGCTGAAGGATGTATCAATGGCACCCCCAACCCCACTAGCAGAACTGATAGCATCTTGCAGGAAAAAAAAAAAAAATAGATACGTGTACTGTTCTTGCAAATGCTAAGGAAAATCTAATGAATTCTTTTTACTGCACCGTAATGATCTGATGGAGAAGTCGACGCACAAATTAAACAACAGCCTACCTGTTCTAGCCATGCTTAGGAATGGGGCCAACTCTCTTTTTTATTGATTTAACCTTTACAGGAATGCCACACATCCTCAGAGAGAAACCCCCTCAATGTAGAAAAAAAAAAAATTGTGATACACCTTGGCCAAATGTTGTACAAATTATTTACCCAGAGATTGCCTTCCCCAGCAGCATCATCCAGACCGGGATCAGCACGCTGTATTCCAAAAAAATGCTAGACAATAGGCATTGTAACATCATCTGATATGATATTAGAATATTCCAAACAGTAAGAATTTAGGGTATCTACAGTGAAAAGTTGGGGAAGGGAAGCATGTCATTTTTACAATACACAACTAAAATCAATCAGAAGGTCCTAACGCTGTCCGAAACCATTCCGATTATTCTTATTGACACTAAACACTGGTTTAAAAAAAAATAAAAAAAAATAAATTATATTTATTTTATTTATATATATATATATATTTATGAATTAATTAGTGTCAAGTTAAAGAAGTCCACCTTAAAAAAGTAAATAAATACATACATATATTTTTTTTAAAGGTGAACTTCTTTAACGTGACATTAATTAATTACATTATATATATATATATATATATATATATATATATATATATATTTTAAATGCACATTTGTTTTCAGGCAAAATAAAGTGTGCATCCCACCCCCAAGGAGACTGCATTACACCCACGATCAGATGCAATGCCAGGCTCCTGCAGACTCTCAGGATAGCTGTATGCTATATTGGCAGGCAGTTATTTGAGAGCAGGAAGATCAATAAACTACAAGGATGTGCTCACCAGCTGTGAAGGAAGGTGGGTGTAGACCAAGTCTGATCATTGAAGGAGAGCAGGCCGAGTTCCCAGCACAGCTACAGAACTGACCACTCTGGGCTTGCATGCCTAGTGTGGTCTATATTTAATAGGAAAGTAAAGGAATAGGAAAGGAAAGTAGAGGGACTGGCAGGCAGTGTATAAGGAGAAGTAAAACCTCACTTGGCTGTACTTCTGTGGATCACAGGAGTGCAGTTCGTTCTGCACTCCTAAAATTGTAAAAATACTCAAGCGCTAGTATGGTCAAATTCTCATCAGAGTGAAATCGATCTAAAAGCTGCAACCAATGCATGATCTCTCGCTTAAACGGTATATAAATAAAAATGTAAATAAAAATGTTAATAAAAATTTAAATTAGTGCGCTAATAAATCTAGAGTGCAATCACAGTGCAAAATATGTTGCCCAAATGTGCGGGTCAAATACAATGCTGATGCTAATATGTTATTAATAAATATTCCAAACAGTACAAAAATACTAGAAAAAATAATTAATAAAAAACTGTGCCTGGTACCAACCTATCAAATTGTGTCTGTGCAAAAGTGCTTGTTAATAAAATTATATATAAATATACCAAAAGTGCTTTTTGTGAAATTATATATAAATATACCAAAAATACTCCAATGTGTTACTCCATCAAACATTAGCAATATCACCTCCTAAAAATCCATACATATGTGTGCTACCAGTAGCAAATACATAGATAGTAAAAATGACATGAAATCAGGGAGTCCTTCCTGCTTTAGGGCTCTTTCACACGGACGGTCCATTCAGGTCCGCCTGTCAGTTTTTTAGGCGGACCTGAACGGACGCTCCATAGACCTCTATGGAGGGACGGATGTCAGCAGTGACAAGTCCGCTGACATCCGAACAGCTCCGATCCGAAAAAGTGTGACGGAGGAAAACCCCATTTTTCCATCCGTCTGTGGATCGGATCGGGTGACGATGGACTCTACGGTCCGTCGTCATCCGATCCCCCATAGGGGAGAGCAGCACTCTGACAGGTCCGTCCCTGCACAGTGTGCAGAGACAGACCTGTCATCTTCCTGCTCATTGGGGGATCGACGGAGCGATCCCCCGCTGTGCAGAGCGGGCTCCGTACACGGACACGTCTGTGTAAAAGAGCTATTAGACTGATTAATCCATGACAAGCTAGGGAACGTTCTCTTGGAAGATAATGGATCAATTACCGCGGCTTCAGATGTTCTCAGTTACCGAGTATGTGGAGAGGAAGAAACACCAAATAGTGTACACCTGTATACTACAAGGACAAACAAGGGCTATATCTCTCAATTGATGCACTCACAAACCGCCCATTCAATCTCAGCGTGTAGTGTGCAGGGATTGGTCATAGCTTCTCCTCACAGCCTCGCCGTTGGCAGCAAACTCCTTTGGCTGACGTCACTGGCTCCTCCTCCCTACGCGTTACGTCACAGGTCGCATGACTTATTCATGGACCTTCTCCTGTGACCCATTTTCAGCAGACAGTGGGATAATGCCTGCTGTCAGCTGACGTCATAGAGCCAGTCCAGGCTTGGGCAAGATTGCGACAAGGGAGTCGGGATCTGCCCACATTATCTGGACCGACACCTGGCTCAGCCTCTCAGCAAATCGCTGAAAGCCTGAAGTGGCCTCTCCGGCCCCCTCCACAGCCCAGTGCTCCAGTGAGTGAAAGGAGGGGGGCAGAGAGCTGCTGACAGAGCCCTGAGAATCGAGCAATCGGTGGTGTTCCATCGCTCAGTTCTTAGTGTTAGAGGTGCCGGGAGATAGATGCAGCATCGGACCAATGCTGCATCCACCTAGGTGAGTATGAATCTTAAAAAAATAAAATAAAAATAAATAAATAAAAAACACCCCCGGCCCATGCCACATTGGTTGTGTTCTCAACCAAACCATGAACTGCCTAGTGCAGGCATGTCCAAAGTCCGGCCCGCAGGTCAATCGCGGCCCGCGTTCCAGTTTTGGACGGCCCGCCTGGTAATTTTGACATGTATATCTTTTGTGGCCCCCAACAAATCCCTGAGCGCCGGGGGCCACAAAAGATAGATATGCTGGCTAACTTGGAGGGGGCGGGACGAGTGCCGTGCATACAGGAGAGGATTATTTCCTGTTTACACGACGTCCTGTGTAAAAGGAAGTCCTATCTCCTGCGCTGCCATTGGACAACTGTTTTGTCCATCATAGGAGGCGGGACTTTCAATTAAAGAGGCCGCCGAAAAAAAACAGGAGTTTCTCCTGTATGTCTGTTGGCGCTCGTTCCGCCCCCCTCCCTGTCTCCTCCAAGGCTGCAGATGGGCATGAATCAGGCTGCAATGGTGAGTCTGCATTCATGTCAGTGTGGGGGCTGCATTCATGTCAGTGGAGTGGGGGCTGCATTCATGTCAATGGAGTGGGGGCTGCATTCATGTCAATGGAGTGGGGGCTGCATTCATGTCAATGGAGTGGGGGCTGCATTCATGTCAATGGAGTGGGGGCTGCATTCATGTCAATGGAGTGGGGGCTGCATTCATGTCAATGGAGTGGGGGCTGCATTCATGTCAATGGAGTGGGGGCTGCATTGATGGGCACTGACTCTTATTTTGCTTCACAGTTCTTTATTTAAAATTTAAGATTTTTTTCCTGAAACTTCCTTTTTAAAGTTAAGGTGCGTGTTATAAGCTGATTAAATATGGTATATCCAAAATAACACACCCGAGCTCATCAATTCACCACACACAGCACAAAGGCAAGAGAATTCTTGTTGGGCAGTGTATTAGTGCTCGGACGAACACACTAAGACCGAATTTTAATGGTTTAAAGAATGTCAGGCAAAATGGTTGGCCCTCAAGCATGTTCACTTCATCAAATCTGGCCCTCTTTGAAAAAAGTTTGGACACCCCTGGCCTAGTGTCATAATGGATCACATAGGCAGCATCATGGCAGTTGACAATCAAACAGAGGCTAAGATTGCAGCTTCCCTGGCTAAAAACTGACGGTTTAGTTCCACTTAGAAAAGTACTATGAGCTACTTGGTTTGCTTTTCTGTGGTAACACGCCAACAATTAAACAAGATACCTGGTAAGGAACTATTTGTATGTAAAATTCCTACATAATGGACTTGCGTTTTCTCTGAAAACCCCCCATCCATTTCTGAGACAAAAATTTTACTTTTCCTGCCCAAATGCAGACAATTTCTGCATAGTTTGTAAAACTTCAAGCCATGGGTGGCCCTGTCAGCACCACTCAGTTCAACGAACTTCGATCTGGAAATTAAAGGAGCAGGGTGGAAAATTCTCAACCGAACAATGACTGCAGCCAAGCAAATGCAGTCACCATTGCAGTACTCCAACATCCGAGGGAGCAGTGGCTGTCAGATTACAAAGTGTAGAAGGTCAAAGAGAGCACCAAAATGGCAAATCCTTAGGTGTCCAAAGCCTTTATTGTTTTTTGTAACAAGCTTGCCACGCTTACTGTGAACGCCAGCAATGTTTGTTGTTGAACACATCCTCTGCCTGCTGATCAGTCTGCTTGGGAGTATTGTTGAGTCCATTTAACATTCTGCCATTTCTCTGAGCCCTGATGAAGGGGGGACTGTGTGCCCTGAAACATAGTGTCTGTCCTTTGCCATGCTCATAATAACCAGTTGACCAATTGACTGTGGACAATTTTTCATCTGGTGCACTCTTTGACCTATTACAGTTGGATTTCTCAACTTGGATGAAGGTCCTCTCCTGGAGGAACCCCAGTCTTTGTGATGAGCTCCTGAATACAGGCCAGGTTGGGCTTGGAGTAATTACTTTTTTTGCATATTAATATCCTGTGAAAATTTGCATCCAGCGCTCCTCTACCACTACCTTTTAGATTAGACAGCAGTGGAAAAGTCATCCATTCATGGTGTTGAGTAAGTGGACAGGGAATCTGCCGATTTCTCTCATTCAGTCCACAGGGCTGAATGGGAAAAACCTTAAATCTGGTCACAGATGGATCGACATTCAGCCTGTTTAGCAGAGACTGGGTGAATTTTGATTAATTTGTAGCCGTTCCTAATCAACTTCTTTTCTGACGCATGCACATTACGGGCAGCCCATAAGGAATCATGGGAGATGTAGTCCCGAAGATTTTGATTTCTGATGTGCTCAGGGCATGTTCCCTGACCAGCAGCTCAGGGAAGTGCTGAAGAAAGGGACATAGAAAATTCATAATCATAAAACAGCTAAAAAGTAAAAAACCTTGGGCCCAAAAGAAAACAACACTAATAACCTACCTACATGAAACAGCAGCACTGCATGTAAGTTATGCTGCGTGTCACATAGGGAGGAGATAGTCCGTTTCAGAGGGTGTCGGGCACCTAAAAGCTCAACTCCATGCAAACATCTACAATGGACAGATTAGTATGCATCTAGTCCTGAAATGTACATATACAGTGGCAAAAACAATTATTTGCAGGACGTTTTTTCTCTCAGAGAATAGGTACAGGAACTCCCCCTGCAGGAACCACCCCTTTTCTTCGCCCCTACCCACCTCCGAGCACCATTCCTTGGTTCCATCCCCTACCCACCTCCCAGGACTGCCCTCTTAGACAATACAGAACCAAGTATCATTTTGTGGTCCTAAGTAATTTGTATGGAATTTGGTGATAACAAAAAAAGAAGTAACATAGATCCCCTGCAGCCAGTAACAATAAAGCCCACTGCCAGCAACAATAGACTCCTGGCAGCAACAGATTTTCCCACAGCCAGCGTCAATGGACTCTCCATCAGCCAGAAACAACAGACCACTCCTTCAACAGTAAATCCCCTGCAGATCAAATACTTATTTTACTCACTGAACTTCAACTCAATTAATAACATTTGTATCATGTGTTTTTTTCTAGATATTTGGTTTATATTCTTTTCTCTAGCATTTAAAATACACCTATAACAATAAGACCCCTTTCACACGGGCACTGCTCCGCATCAGTTTTAGCGGCACTTTACCGTAGTTTTTGTGGCAATTTTTCGACCGCTAGTGGGGTGCTATTAAACCCCGCTAGCGGCCAAACTGCTGCCCATTCATTTCAATGGGAAGGGGCGATGGAGGAGCGGTGTATACACCACTCCAGTGTGGAAACACTCGGGCTTTCACACTGGGGCTGCAGGGGAGGCAATTTTCAGGTGCTTTACAGGTGCCATTTTTAGCAATTTAGCGCCTGAAAAACGCCTTAGTGTGAAAGGGGTCTTTTAGACCCTTAATTTCTTTGTAAGTGAGCAAACGTACAAAATATGCAGGGGATTAAATAATTATTGTGCCTGCCACACATCACAGCCAGGTGGATGACACCACTTTCTCTGCCAAGGTTAAGAACCACAGTAATGTCATATCCCCCATCCTGTGACTGGACAGAAAAAGGAGCATCAGCAGACTGAGGAGGTCATCTTTCTGCTCACTCCTCCTATCACTGTGCTATGTGTCAGCATATTAGCGTGCACCACACTTGACTAACACTCCTTTTCCCAGAATGATGGCTGCTGTACAGGGGATGCCAAAAGGTGGATACCAAGTCAAATTCAGTTACCGTACTTACATTTTCCCATTAAAAAATGTAATAAATGATAAAACACGGCTGATTAACTTGTGTTTATATATATATACACACACACATATATACATGTATGTATGTATGCATGTATGTATGTATGAATAAAAGAGGGGGCACACCTACTGATATAGGACCACAGCGATGCTATAATCACCCTTTTCACCCACTTTCTTGCAGATTACTCCTTTCCCCCTTCTTTCTCTTAAAAAAAAAAAAAAAAAAAAATAATAATAAATAAATATATTAAGTTTCTGGGTTTCTTGTGGGATTGTGTTGCTATGGCTATTTTAGTGATTTTTATATATGGAATGGAATGAAACATTTTTGTTACCAAGTATTGTTTTGAGAAGCTAGGCTTCCACTATTAATATGCTAAAGAACTTGTTTGGTTTCATGGAACTCATGCAACAGGAAGTGATGTTGGCAATCTCAGAGCACTCCAAAACGACTTGTGCTCCTTTGTTCCCTCCCCCTTACTTCCTGTCAACATCACTTCCTGTTCCATGAAAACAAACTGATTACTTAGCATAGGAATAGGGGAAGCCCAGCTTCTATAAACAATACATGGTAACTAACGTGTTATTTTTTAAATTGATGCTATAAAAATGACTAAAATATACAACGCACTGCACGTGTACCACATTGCATCATTGGTTGTGGCCACAAGAACCAGGATAAGACAGGACAGCCGGCTGCCAACCTAAATGATATGTATATGGAAGTGTGGGACCCTGTGTGCAGTGGCAGGACAGCGGGTTACAGAAGGTCAATGTCCTGTAATATGTCAGTGCAATCGATATTCACTCCTTTCTATAGCAGATTGGCGGCTGGGTTCCATTATCCTGACTGGGCATCATATGACAGCCACCAGTATAAGGCGAGCAGCACAGCGATCGTTGGTGCGGTGTGTCGCTTGGACACACTGCATCTCTGATCTTGGTGAAGATCCTATGACGTATGCTCTTTGCCATGTGATCAGCTGTGTCCAATCACAGCTAATCACATTGTAAACCAGGAAGTGCTAGTTATCGACTTTCCTCTATTAGTGCTCGACAGGGTGCGAGTAGAGGAAAGCAGCTCTCCTGACAGGGGAGGGGGGGTCTGCGCTGATAATCAGCGCATTGATTATCAGTGCCCAGCAGTGCCCGCCTGTGGTGCCAGAGCCCACCAGTGCACATTAGGGAGGCCCATCAGTAATGCCTGTCAGTGCCTCCTCATTAGTGCCGCCTCATCCATGCTCATCAGTAAAGGAGAAAACTTACAAAATGTTATAACAGAATACTTATTTTTTTCTAAATTTTCTGTCTTTTTTTTTTATTTGTAGCACAATAAAAAAAAAAAGGGCCTGTGCCTGGGCAGGAAGGGGGTAAAAGCTCCCTGTACTGAAGTGGTTAAAGTGGAACTTTACCCATAAAAACTTGATTTAAAAAAAATAATAATTCATTTTAAACAAGGAACATACATCCCACATTAATAATTATGCATCAAAAATTTGTGTGTTCTAAATTGCCTCCAGCATTGCTCCTGTTTCTTCTTGCCGTAGGCGGCCATTTTGACAAAGCCCAGAGCCCCTGCAGAACTAAACCAACAATTTAACGGTATCCACAAACCGTTACATTCCTGAAATGCCGGAATTGCCAACTATCACATTTGCTTGTGTTCTCAACCAAACTGTCAAACGGCCGGTGTCATAACTGATCACATGTGCAGCACCATGGCAGTTGCAGATCAAACAGAAGCAGCTTCCTTGACTGTAAAGTATAGGAGGGGTTTAATTCTACTTCAAGGCTTTCAGCAGATCGGCCTCTACAAATTTGTCAGTGCCTAAAAAATAAAGAGCAACTGAGCATGTGCAGAGCAGGGTGAGACAGTGAATTACTGGATTGTAAACAGTATAGGCACTTATTTTTAATGTTTTACATAGCTATACCTGCAAAAGGGGCCAGCCTGAAATGATCTAGTAGAATTAAATTTTTTTGACTAAAGTTCCACTTTAAGATCAAAATCAACATCTTTATCCAATAATTTTTTTTTCTGCATGCTGTATAAAATTTAAATCAAGCAAAAAAACACTAGTTATTCCACACAGCTACAATCCATCCAAAATTAATACATTATCTAACCTGTTCCCTGGCTTTTCCAGTCCATCTCAATAAAAAAAGTATTAGAAGTGATTGAATAACGTTCCCACGCAGTTTGATTTTTTCGAAAATGCGATTAGAAAAGCAAAAAAAAATAAAAAATCAGGGCGTTTTATGTTGACGGAAGGAAACCATTCATGCAAATACAAGAATTCTCATTAAAGCCACCCACCGTACACAAGAAATACCATTTTCTTAATGCCACAAATCGACACGGTGATGAAGGGTCTGTATCCTTGTAACATCCCTTGTGTTTTGGGCACAGAAAAGTGTAAAGTGTGCACCTAGATGAACAAATTCAGAAGAAATCCGTTACATGGTAATCTAGAAATATCCAATACAGGTCACCAAAAAAAAAAAAAAGAACAACTCTCTCACATAATGGGTCCTCTTCATCCAGCGTGTTGAAAAGAGCAAGCAGCTTAGGTGGCGGAATCCAACTGTCAAAGAGTTAACGCAGGAATGTGATTCAGTGCTTAGGACAGGCAGTACTTCCAATAGGAAACAGCAAGGCTCCAAGGGGCAGTAAATGCATTGCGTAGTTTACAATGTCACATAATCAATCCTTTTATTCACGCTACACTCCAGCACCACCGCCGTGTCAAAAGTGCCTTTCACAATCCCTCCGTTTGTAGGTATCAGAAATAAAACCTCTGGGCAAGCCAGAGAGACATAAAAGATAAATCGGCGTACACTTACTGGTGGAGCTCTTCAGGCTGCACTTCTAGCCGGGTATATCCAGGCAAATATTACCCACATGGCCAGTGTTTGGAGGTCATCGCCAGGTCATATAAAAGTAGACTAACTCAAGCCCATCTAGAGCGGGGGTCTCCAAACTTTTCAGTAGGAGGGCCACATTACATATTTAACACGTATTCAAGAGCCGGAAAAAAAAAAAACAATAATGTAAAATATTAGATGTATGGGGAGACAGATGACGACACATATGTAAGGGGGGGGGGGGAATTGCAGCAGAGTCTCCCCCGCATCTGTGTCCCCCATCAGAGTCTCCCCCATCAGAGTCTCCCCCGCATCTGTGTCCCCCATCAGAGTCTCCCCCGCATCTGTGTCCCCCATCAGAGTCTGCCCCGCATCTGTGTCCCCCATCAGAGTCTGCCCCGCATCTGTGTCCCCCATCAGAGTCTCCCCCGCATCTGTGTCCCCCATCAGAGTCTCCCCCGCATCTGTGTCCCCCATCAGAGTCTCCCCCGCATCTGTGTCCCCCATCAGAGTCTCCCCCATCAGAGTCTCCCCCGCATCTGTGTCCCCCATCAGAGTCTCCCCCGCATCTGTGTCCCCCATCAGAGTCTCCCCCGCATCTGTGTCCCCCATCAGAGTCTCCCCCTCATCTGTGTCCCCCATCAGAGTCTCCCCCTCAGAGTCTCCCCCTCATCTGTGTCCCCCATCAGAGTCTCCCCCTCATCTGTGTCCCCCATCAGAGTCTCCCCCACATCTGTGTCCCCCATCAGAGTCTCCCCCGCATGTGTCCCCCATCAGAGTCTCCCCCCTCAGAGTCTCCCCCGCATGTGTCCCCCATCAGAGTCTCCCCCGCATGTGTCCCACATCAGAGTCTCCCCCGCATGTGTCCCCCATCAGAGTCTCCCCCGCATGTGTCCCCCGCATGTGTCCCCCATCAGAGTCTCCCCCGCATGTGTCCCCCGCAGTCTCCCCCGCATGTGTCCCCCATCAGAGTCTCCCCCGCACCGTCAGAGTTTTCCCCACATTTATGTCCCCTATATAGTCCCCCCCTTCTGTGCCCCCATTATAGTATCCCCCCACATCTGTGTTCACATCAGTCTCCCAAACATCAGTCTCCCAAACATCAGTCTCCCAAACATCAGTCTCCCAAACATCAGTCTCCCAAACATCAGTCTCCCATTCATGCCCAGCACACATTTTCCTCTTACATTAGTGTCTGCTGCACCTCCTAGCTCCCACTCCGCTGTTACATAAGTATGCTGTAAGCAAACGGGATACAGATTTAAGCAATGGGCGGCAGCTAGGAGGTGCCACACTGAACACGTCATTGGTTGCTAGGATTCCGGTGGTCCTAGCAACCAACCCCATGTCTTGGCACAGGGGGCGGGCTTTGTCAGCGGGTTGCAGGGACTTTTCCAGCCCAGCATGTGGGTGGTCGGTTAGCAGCAGTGCAGTGACAAGTGGAGACTGGCAGTGCAGAAAGTCCCCGTACTTTAGAAATTTTTACCTCTAATCAAATGTGACTTACCTTCTTTGTTTCTGTTCTGTGACTTGATATAAGGGGTACTAAGGGCTCATTCAGGCGGGCGGCTGGACTGCAGCCTTCAGATGAGGCTAAACTCTGCACCGGGATGAAGCAGCGCTAAGTGCTATGGCCGCATACAAACTGAATGATTAGCTGCCTCCAGATTGTGTGTGGTCACAACCACCAGCCACGTCTGTCTGTCTGTCTGTCTGTCTGTCTGTCTGTCTGTCTGTCTGTCTGTCTGTCTGTCTGTCTGTCTGTCTGTCTGTCTGTCTGTCTGTCTGTGAGAGTGTGCGTGTTAGCTCCTGATAGATTAGCGGCAGAAAGATTACATGCGTATCCGTTCAGATTTTTTCTCCGTTGAATACACGGACCAATATAATCCTTTGAAGTGGGTGGCTGTAAGCAGACTCGGGCCTGCCTCTATCCACCCACCTCTATTACGGTCAGTAAAAGTGGACCCGGATGCAAACCTTTTCTGTACAGTTCTATGGACCTGAATGGAACCCGAGGTGGGCAGATATAGGTGGAAACAAGTGCACCTACATCCACCTACCCATAAGGATCTGTTGTCATCTAATTTGATTCATGTAATCATGGGTCAAAAAAAATAGTAGTATTTAAAAAAAAAAAAAAAAAAAGAATCCCTCTTTACTGTCATCTCATGCCATATCAAGCTATGCTCCACATTCCCACTTCTCAGCCTATTAGTCAATGAGGTTGCCCACCACATTGATACATCAATTTGGTGGAGGTGAAGCCAAGTTTCAAGTGAAGATTCTGATTGTATTGGGGGTCTTGATTTCATTCCAAGTAACCTTTTCTTATACGTGTCATAACATGCTCATGCAATTGAAATTGCACTGTATATGGGCAGGTTAAAGCGCACACACATAGATTATAGTGAATAAGAGACACTTTACAAATGACCTCTATTTCTATTGTATTACCTCCACTTCCCTGTGAACAGAAGTTGTGAAGTGTGTCGAATTATGAATGTGTGGTCCAATAAGAAGCAGAATTAGACCTAGTGCATTCAGTAATCAGCACTGAGTAAGAGAGCTAGCCCAACATCTGCCCCCTCTCTCCCTCTATAATACAAGTCTATGTGAGGACACGTGTGACGAGGGATGTGTCTGGTACTTGGCTATGCCAGCATAGTGCATGAAGAAGCATTTTCACTATGCAGGAAGAAAAAAAAAAAAAGTCAAAGTAAAAGAAAATCACAATTTTTGGATTGTCCCCCAGAAAAGTTCCAATGGGGACACTAGCTCTGGTGACCTGGGGGTCCCCAAGGGATTCCCTCTAATCTGCATGATTTCCTCTTACTTCCTGTTTGGCTATAGGACAGGAAATTAGGGGAAAATATCTGCAATGGGACACGGATGGTGAAAAGACATCTGACGGAGGTTATAACTCTCCTTTGCTCTATCCAAATTAAAAAGAAGAAGTTTTGCCTATAGTTCTACTTTGCCTTAAGGCTTCCTCCTCTCCCCACAGAAAAGGCTGCATTACCTAAATTGCATTGTGGTAGTGTCATTTTGTCCAGTGCAAACGCTTGTTGGAGTTTGATTTTCTCCACTGCTTCCATTCTGAAGTAATGCAGAACATCTAAAGTCACAAACTGCTACAGTAATAACAGGGAGGTTGGGCCAATCCTTCGCTCTAACTTGTTAAGAAAAATCTGATGAAAGCTCCCCGGGTTTCTGCATTAACTCTTTTGCAGATGGGACAGCCAGGGGCTCTTACACGTCCAAACCTCCGCTGAGAAATACAGAAAACAACTCATTAAAAAGGTTGTGTTGTAGGACCATATGTTTTCATGCCTTGAATAATGAACAAGCCGCAATATTTATTCATATATTAACTGTAATCACTTACCTAATGTGTTTTTACATGGTCTTAATTTTTGAAAATTGTTAACATGCGCTGTATGGAGGCCTGAAATAAAAATTGTTGCCTGCCACCAATTGAATATCTTGCTTTAAGCCCCTGTTCAAATTGGAGTGACTGGTCATGGAATTTGACAGGACAAGTTGCATCCTATTGCCAACAATCGCAATCGTGCAACGCCAACTTTGCGGTGCTGCATCAAATTTGAAAAAGTAGTACATGCACTACTTTTGGCGATTTCGGGGGTGCGACTTGAATAGACAGTCGCTCTGACATGTGGCTTCAGATGAAGTCGCACGATTTCAATGCCACATTCAATGTGAACAAGGATTCACTGAAATTTGGGGATCATGAAGAACAATTGTGTTCTCCCTGTGACAGTGGGACACTTATGCACAGGAGAGGTCTTCAACCAGGAGTCCATGAATACGTAATATCAGCTCCTGATGAGTGGCAAGACAGCCACGAAACGCGTAGAGATTTAGATGTTATAAGTTACATCCAATCATGCAGTTTTATTATACTCTAATGTTTTTTACCCAATTAATTGTATTGATCTTGATTATGTGCAATATATTTGTATATGAATTAAATTTCTTCGATGTATGAACTAGGGGATTGATGTTTTTGATGTGCAATATTTTTAATACATACATTTACGATTTATGATGGATTATGGACTATAAAATGTGCACCTCTGCGCCATATGTAAATGTGCCCAGTTTACAGTTAATAGATCCACATTATCTGATCTCTATTGCTCTTTTTTTTTGCTTCCAAATCGCATGCTTCGTCAAAGTCCCAACCCTCTTTCTATTTATTGAATACGTAAGGCAGGCCAGATAACCCAAATGCCTAAACAAATACCAGCATATCTTTTTTTCTATAGACATTAATGCTACAAACTTCAATGCTGCTTAGAATGGCACCGTAGTACCGGTTGCCATCGCTGTAGGCAGTATCATACTGCGAGCCTGGCTGCGTGACGATGCTGAGCCAAGAGATAGTCATTAACAGCCTCAGCTCAATGGAAGAGGTTGGAGTATTGAACAGAAGCAGAGTGGCAATCAGTGGAAGAGGACAAGGCAGTGAACAGCATATTGGGGCCTCATTCACACAGGCATATCTATCCATACACCCAGGCAAAGAACCTTCTTCATACACACTGGAAAAGCAGGCAGTCCTATTCATGTATTTTGGGACACAGTGGCTGCACGGACACAGCCACTGATCCCAATTCAACAGGCGTGCAGGTGCGTGTCCGCAGACAGTATGCATTGGGGACAAACACCTCACGGCTGTTAAACTGAGACCAGTGGTCATGTCCATGCAGACATCAATGGGACTCTGTGCATGTGGATGCATGAAACAACTGTGCTTTCTGTGCGGGAGAAGATAGCCCTTCGCACTAGTATATGGATTTGTAAGTGAGGCCTTAATAGCTACAAGCAGGTCCCGGGCAGGAACTTTCTGGGCTGTGAGCTTTCACAGACCAGCAATCCATCCGCGACAAGGATATTAAAAACGGGTTACTAAACCCACAACAGTAAAATCAGTCTCTATATGCAGTAAAGCTTGTTATACTCACTATTGCACCTAAGTGGTTAATCATGTACATTGTCTAAAAAAGCTGTTTGAGCATGTCTTCTCTGATCCTCCCCTTCTTCCACTGTCCCCAATCCATATCCTGATAAGACAGAGCCGTTGGAGTCACTTTGCACATGCTCAGTTTGGTGTGTATTGCTAAAGAGTTTTTTTTTTTTTCTTCTTGGGAGGGTGCATGTGATCAGCACAGGACCAATCAGCACTGTACAGACAGATGGTCAGGGGTCCTGCATCATCATAAGACAGTCGAAGGAGAATAAAAACTCCTCCTACAAGCTTTAACCAGACACTAATAGAAGTCACAAGACTGTTATATACTGCTGATGTGAAAAGATATTTAGCATTTTATATTTACTAAAATAATTGCATTTCCATGTTCTGTGTACTGTGGGGGACCAGATATAGTGAATGCCGGGTCCTGGGTTTAGTTACTCTTTAAGTTGCTAGGAAAGAGGAGATGCACGCCAAGTCAATGTAAAAATAAAAGAAAAAGAAGCTGACTATACACAGAGGCGACAAATGCATTTAAAGTCTACAAAACCCCCAAAAAATTAAATGTAAGAAAACAAATCAAACTTTAGAACAATACATCAGAACCATAAGTGATGCTTCAAATGCTTTCATCAGTCAAAATTTCACTTTGTTCACAATATCAATGTCCCACCTCTTATACCTTGTTCATGCAGGCAGTAAAAAAAAAAAAAAAAAAAAAAAAAACCATCAGGTGGTTGAGCCGCATTTTTATATCCTAAGGATATAAACCTCAAACCCTACCTCAAAAAGTACACTTGTCAAACTCACCTGTTAAAGTCAATGCTTGGCTAGCGGTTGCAACGTGGTAGACAACGCAAGACATGACACCGTTCATAGAGTCCGGGGTGAGTAGAAATTAATAGGACTCCCAAATGATTGCTCAGGTCAAATCTGCTGGAGCAAGGGGGGGGGGGGGGCAAGCAAGGGGGGGGGGGGCAATGCCATGTGGGTATCCTACCTCTGTAAAACTAAGCAGCCAATATGACCAGTGACATACATAATAGACACGTGCACACAAATATTTTGTTTCGGAATTTCGTTTTCGTCCAAAAAATAAAATGTAGTTACTCCCGAAATTAGTTTTATTTATTTTGTTTAAAATTGCATTCGTCCGAAAATCCAAATTAATTAAGGTCGAATCTGTCATTGAAGGCTTATGGTGTCTGTCGAATGTTCAAAGAAGATTTGACGGAGCAGCTAAACTGTATGACTGTATAGTTTAGCTGCCATTCCACCCGATTCCAGCAGCAATCTTTCCTCTCTACGTCGAATCTTTCCGTCGAATCTTTCCTCTCTACGTCGAATAATCTTGGACTAATAGAGTTAAGGTTAGGCACATTCGACCACAGGTTCAATAGACACAGATTGTTATTGTCAGTGTCAGTGTCATGTCGAATCTCCTATCTATATCGAACTGTTGTCACAACGAAAACAAAAATAAAGCATTTGTTTATGTCGGATCTTTCGTTTTTTGGATTCTGCACTTTCGATAACGAAAATATCTGAAAGTCTGACGAAAATGCATTCGGACGAAAACCAATGCACATGTCTAATACACAATGGGGTCTCATGTACTCACAGCCCTGGATTGTCACGTCTTTTCTGGCCTCCTCCTGTGCCATTGTCAGCGTTCGTCACTTGCTGCGGGCAGGGCCTCTACGCTGACCAGCAAAAATACTGGGGCAACTCTGGATTACGTCACCCTCGGCCAACCTCAGCTGTAAGCTCGGGGAAATTAGATGTTTAGTGTTGGTCCTGGTGGAACATGCTGGGACTCGGGGACTCGTCCCTATGTCGACATGTATCCCACCCACTATTCTACATTTCATTTTTGGAGGCAGTTTTAGGCACCAGCGGATCCAATCCTGCAGATAATAAAATGCAAACAAAGTCCTCATGTGCAATTTAAATATCAAAAAACCTGGCATTAGCTTAATTTAATTAACAGAGCCCTGGCACTTAATTTTTGTTCCAAAAGAATGCAGTATAAAGTGTAAAATAACCGCCTAAGTAACATCTCATATCTCCTAACCTTAGAAGTCCTTTCATTCATCAATGGCTCACACTGACGTTCAGGTACAGATGAGCACATAAAACCTGTCCATGCTGTAGTAGAGCAGCAGCAGCGCATGCCGTACATCAGCTTCTGACACGCAAACCGTGTTAACGCGGCAATAATCCTCCACAAAGATCTCCAGGGTATTAGACAGCATACATAAACCTCCTGTCAGGCAAGACCCAAACGCTACTGGCAAAACACAGGCCGCTCTAATAACTTCACAAAAGGTAAAAATCTCAGCCATAGGGTTTGACGATGTGTTAAGAGTGAATTATGACCCATCTTCAATCCAAAACCCAGATCCCTGCGGCCTGGCCATAAACATCTTGAAAAGAAAACCACCTGTGTGCGTTCGCCTCGACTCGGCTGGAAACAGGTGGAACGGATTGTAAATGATTTCACCCCAGCGGGCCTATCAGTGTTTGTATGAATCATGCCTTAATAGTTCTCTGTATTATAGAATTTCCTCTTCGCATTAACAAGAGGATATTCCAGTGCGTTATCCCTTAAGTGCAGATGGCAGCTTAGCAGTCGCATAGCGCTGAAGGGCCGCTGCGCACAGATTAACCCCTTCATTGCTGTTTCATGGAAGGGAAATCAATAAATATTTGTGGCCCAGAAATGACCAGGATAAAAAAAGGACACTATAGTATCCGGTTCTTTTTATTTCAACAATATTCGATAAAGAAAAAAAAAAAAATTATATATATATATATATATATATATATATATATATATATATATATATATATATATATATATATATATATATATATATATATATATATATATATATATATAGACTAGGAAAAATAAAGGGCACCCAAAGGCTCTGTTCACACCATGTAGGTGCAACAGACTGCAAGCATTTTCCATGTGTCACTTCTATGGCGGCCTATTTATTTTTAATGGGCTGCCCTACACGCAAAAGGAGGTCCCTGAGCATCCAGGGTGTGGTGCATCTGCTAAAGGGCAGTGCGTTCCTGTGCATTTCAGGAGAGTGCACAAATGTGAACGTAACTTTAACCACTTGAGCTCTGGAAGATTTACCCCCCCCTTCATGACCAGGCCATTTTTTTTGCGATAAAGCACTGCGTTACTTTAACTGATAATTGTACCCAAATAAAATTGATGTCCTTCCCCCCCCCCCCCCCCCACAAATAGAGCTTTGTTTTGGTGGTATTCGATCACCTCTGCGTTTTATATTTTTTTGCGCTTAACAAAAAAAGATCGACAATTAAAAAAATAAAAAATAAATAAAAATAAAAAACACACAACACAACACAACACAACAATATTTTACTAGAACATATCCAATAAAAAAAAGTTGAAAAAAAAATCAAAATGTCTTCATCAATTTAGACCAATATGTATTCTGCTACATATTTTTGGTAAAAAAAAAATTCCAATAAGCGTATATTAATTTTAGATGCTCCAACTTTTGCGCAAACCAAACCATGATCTGACTAATATTTACTGTTCCTGTAAAGACTGTGAAGGGGTTAAGATCAGGGGCGATCCTTTTTTTTTTGTATAAAATACTTGTTGACTGTGCCTAAAAAGTCCAAGCCCCATTTCTCTTTCGATATTTCATAAATTCATAGGACATGGCACTCTGTGGTTTAATACAGTTAATTATTTCATTTACAAAAAGGGGCACCATTTTCTTTCCACTGACGGGACACAATTACTCCCACTGACAACAAATATGGGACACTGTATCACCCACTGACACCAATGATGGGGCACTATTCCTCCCACTGACACCAATGATGGGGCACTATTCCTCCCACTGACACCAATGATGGGGCACTATTCCTCCCACTGACACCAATGATGGGGCACTATTCCTCCCACTGACACCAATGATGGGGCACTATTCCTCCCACTGACACGGCACTATTGCTCCCACTAAAACCAATGATGGGGCATTGTTTACAGGACATTTCTTTTTCCATTGGCCACAGTCCAGCCCTTCTAAAGTTTGAAAGACCGTAAACTAGTCCTTTTTTTAAAAAGTTTGGAGTCTCCTGCTCTAAATAACAATGACGTTTATAAACGTATTTTGTGAAAATCCCCACACATCTACAGTATTTCCTTGAATTCTGTGATACACATTTCTGTATGCCCTGAGAGTAGGCACTGCTGTGTCACACATTTCACAGAGCAACATTATGAAATACTTTAACGTTGTATGTACATTTGTTTTTACATACCCTCTGTTCTCAGCTGCATAAAAGGGGCTTGGAGAGCTTGGTCAGGAGAAAATAGCAGGGGGGCGGGGGGGTCGTGATAGCCCAAGTCTTGGCCATTGAAGGACAGGCAGGCTGTTCTAGCACAGCCAGAAAACTGACCATGCTGGGATGGATGTGCATCCATGCCTGGTGTGGTCAGTTTGAAACAGGAAAGCAGAGGGACCGTCAGGATTTCCAGGTATTTCACAAAAAGGAAGCACTTCAAAGAACATGATACATTTTTAAACACTAGCACATGGTACAGCAGACACATATGAGAAATATGAAATGTTTGGGTAACAAACACTTTAATCCATGACCAAGGATTCCCAAAGCACTATGGAGAGAGAACACAGCAAATAAGACCCACTTTGCCAAATAGAAACCTCCTACTGTGGCATCCAACTAAATGATGAGTCAGTGCTGTGATTACTCATTCTAGGTTCTATAAACGGCTTCGTTCAGCACAGATGAATATGTAAAGGAGACTGTAATTAAACATTTTTGTGTCTCAAGCATATTAAAATATAACAAGAAAATATATACAAAACCACTATACATTCCCTTAAAAGCAGGCATTTAGAGGACTGGTAAATGCGGATTCATGAATGTGGTTAAAAAAAGGACGCTAAGCTACAAAACAGCTTTATGTTCAAATGGTCCCCAAAAAATTGACACAGAAAGATTTTATATATCCAAATCACTCTGAGTCATGAAAGAACTCAAACAATGACCTATGTGTTCTTGGCAGAGAAAATGCTCTATAAAATGGAATAACTTAACACATTGTCCTGTCCACAGACATCATATACTCTGTGAGGGGTCCATGGAGTTGTCTTTTCACTGAGGTTGTGGACCTTTTTTTTTTTTTTTTTTTTTTTTATGATACTACAGACACGCTGACTGGAGCGTAAAATAGACGTTACTCACAACCACAAACACGCTGCACTGAAAACCCTGTAAAAACGGGCCCACGACAAAAGATGGAGATTAAAACACATTAAACACACAAAAGGGCAGCGAACAACAGATTCATTTTCCATTCAGTGAAGTGGACCAGACTGTGGTCTACACAGACCAGAGCTGGTCACCTTCCAAAGTTTCTTGTGGCCCTCAAAGACTCTACTAGATACATGTATTTTTAAAATGTGATTCGGTCTACGATAATAAGCATAAATAATATATAAACTTTAAACCAAAAAAAAAAAAAAAAGAAGTAGCCTAAGCAGACTAAACTGTGATGTTACTGATATTCAAATTTTGACTTTTGATCAAAAGTCAACACGCAAGCCCACTTTTCCATCTTTAAATATTCTCTTTGGTCATAAACATGGACAGAAAGCAGTAACACGTGACTGCCACAGCTCTATGTTGGGCCAGAAGACGTTGGCAACCATTGTGAAATAATTGGGGCTTAGCCCTTTCTGTGGGCCTTGGGGCCCTTGCAGACACTACTCTGCGTTTCCCTAATGCCCTGTTATAGCAGGGATCTCTAGCAGTCTCGTATAATGTGTCTCGAGTCTTTGACTCTCCTGAAGCACGTTTCCAGTCTCCAACAACTCCTATAATCACGTTTAGTGTCTTAGAGAGTCTCCTGCAACTTGTCCACAGTCTGTGACCATCTCTTGTATCATGCTCATAACCCTCAACCATCTCTTGTATGATTAAAAAACAAAAAAAAAAAACTCTGTGCTAATAAAAACAAATACCTACACACAATGTGTGAAAATGTGTTATAAAACACAACTCGGCATTACATAAAATGTAAAAAAAACGGAAAGCTTTAAACACCTACATACATTCTGCAAAATAAAATTTTGTTAAACTTTTCAAAGATGTGTACGTTATGCCTACAAAGTCCATCATTCTCAACATAACTTATTTTTTTTTTAAAAAACACCTACATGCAGATATTAATAAATCTAAAACCGTAGATGTAAAGCGCTATCCTCAGTGTTCAAACATAGGTAATGTCCCTTCAAATCTACAATACACCACGTGCATTTTATGCTGGATATAAATTCCCCAAAAAAGTAATTTTTATATTCAAAATAGTCAAGTGATAAAATGTCCACAAAAGTGCTTGTGAAAAAAAAAAAAGGATACTAATTCTCTTGTGCCAGGATGCCAGCAAACCAATCCAGCCAC
Organism: Lithobates sylvaticus; assembly: GCA_028564925.1. Lineage (NCBI taxonomy): Eukaryota > Metazoa > Chordata > Amphibia > Anura > Ranidae > Lithobates > Lithobates sylvaticus. The sequence continues at coordinate 503,976,672 of CM053028.1, read as the reverse complement.
CATCAGAAACAATGGCCAAACTCCTTACCCTGCAATATGACCTCCATATCACAAGGAGGTCAAAGAGCGCTTGTTGTTATACTGCCATTCCACGCTCCTTCCTGCTCCAGACCTGCTCAGATGTCTTTTCCAGGATCTTATGGACAACTTACAAGGATCCACGTGGATGATTTTGAGGGTGTACATCCGACAACTCAGGACAGTGGGCCTGTAGGTATTTAGCCACCCAAGCCGCTACACCTCTTCCCACATGGATCATATAATTAAAAAAGGAAGCACATTGCACATAGCGCGATACTATTTAAAATGTCTTTCCCATGAGATCCTGGGAAAGATATCCGAGTGGGTCTGGAGCAGGAAGGAGCGTGGAATGGCGGTATAACAATCGCTCTTTGACATCCTTGTGATATGGAGGGTCATATTACAGGGTAAGGAGTTTGGCTATCTTTTCTGGTGGCAGCTGGATTGGTTTGCTGGTATCCTGGCACAAGAGAATTTGGATCTGGTTTTCGCAAGCACTTTTGAGGGGTTTTTTTTGGGACTTTATGTCAAACATAATTTGCACGTGGTGTACTGTACATTTAAAAAAAAAAAGGGACATTACCTTCCCGGTGGGGGGGGGGGGGGGGGGGGGGGGGGGGGGACACCAGACAAGCCGGAAACATAAAAAGGCTAAGGATCCCCTGCCTTGTGAGCCTTGTGCACTGTTTATTTGTTACTACTTTAATTCTTAATTCTTGTTGCTACTAACTAGATGAGACACTTCTTAAGGATTCAATAAAGAACATAGATAAGGCAGGTGTATTCTATGTGAAGTCAATGGGCCAAGATACGACTCCCTAATGGCATTTAATGCTGTACAAAATACACAGAGATGATATTGTACTGTACTAAAAATCTTTAATAAAAATCATTGAAACATTAAAAAAAGGGACATTACCTATACAGTTGTGCTCATAAGTTTACATACCCTGGCAGAATTTATGATTTCTTGGCCATTTTTCAGGGAATATGAATGATGACACAAAAACTTTTCTTTCCCTCATGGTTAGTATTTGGCTGAAGCCATTTATTATCAATCAACTGTGTTTACTCTTTTTAGATCATAATGACAACAGAAACTACCCAAATGACCCTGACCAAAAGTTTACATACCCCAGTTCTTAATACCGTGTATTGCCCCCTTTAACATCAAATGACAGCTTGAAGTCTTTTGTGGTATTTGTGGATGAGGCTCTTTATCTTCTCAGATGGTAAAGCTGCCCATTCCTCTTGGCAAAAAGCCTCCAGTTCCTGTAAATTCTTGGGCTGTCTTGCATGAACTTCACATTTGAGATCTCCCCAGAGTGGCTCAATGATATTGCGGTCAGGAGACTGAGATGGTCACTCCAGAACCTTCACTTTATTCTGCTGTAGCCAATGGCAGGTATACTTGGCCTTGTGTTTTGGATCATTGTCATGTTGGAATGTCCAAGTACGTCCAATGCTCAGCTTCCTGGCTGATGAATGCAAATCTTCCTCCAGTACTTTTTGATAACATACTGCATTCATCTTGCCATCAATTTTGACCACATTTCCTGTGCCTTTTCAGCTCACACATCCCCAAAACATCAGCGATCCACCTCTGTGTTTCACAGTAGGAATGGTGAACCTTTCATCATAGTCCTTGTTGACGCCTCTCCAAATGTAGTGTTTATGGTTGCGGCCAAAAAGATAAATTTTGGTCTCATCACTCCAAATGACTTTGTGCCAGAAGTTTGAGGCTTGTCTCTGTGCTGGTTGGCGTATTGTAAGCGGGATACATTGTGACATTTGCGTAGTAATGGCTTTCTTCTGGTGACTCGACCATGCAGCCAATCTTTCGTCAAGTGCCTCCTTATTGTACATCTTGAAACAGCCACACCACATGTTTTCAGAGAATCCTGTATTTCACCTGAAGTTATTTGTGGGTTTTTCTTTAAATCCTGAACAATTTTCCTGGCAGTTGTGGCTGAAATTATAGTTGGTCTACCTGACCGTGGTTTGGTTTCAACAGAACCCCTCATTTTCTACTTCTTGATTAGAGTTTGAACACTGCTGATTGTCATTCTCAATTCCTTGGATAGCTTTTTATATCAGCTTTCCTGTTTTGTACAGTTCAACTACCTTTTCCTGCAGATCCTTTGACAATTATTTTGCTTCCCTATGACTCAGAATCCAGAAACGTCAGTGCAGCACTGGATGAAAGATGCAAGGGTCTGTCAGAGTCCAGAAACTCTTTGACCTTTTATACACACACACTAATTACAAGCAAACAGATCACAGGTGAGGATGGTTACCTTTAATAGCCATTCAAACTCCTTTGTGTCAACTTATGTGCATGTTATCAGGCCAAATCACCAGGGTATGTAAACTTTTGATCAGGGTCATTTCTGTTGCCATTATGATTTAAAAAGGAGTAAAACACAGTTGGTTGATAATAAATGGCTTCAGCCAAAAACTAACCATAAGTAAAAGAAATTGTTTTGTGTTATCATTTATATTCTCTGAAAAATGGCCAAGAAATCAAAGTCTGCCAGGGTATGTAAACTTATGAGCACAACTGTATTTGATGTTTGTGAACACTGAGGATAGCGCTTTACAAGTATGGTTTTAGATTTCTTGTATCATGCCCCCAGTCTGAATAGAAACCGTTGTGCTTACGCTGTCTCCGAGACGGAACATTCACTTAAATTTATGTGTAACCCTTTGGTAAAGTTGGGGGCAACACTCAAAGGATATCAAGGGGTAATAAAGCCCCATACAGTACTTCGTGGTTAAAGCAGAACTTTACCCAAAAGGGGGAAGTTCTGCTTGTTCCCCCAGCATTCTGGGACATGTCACAGGTCCCGAAGCAGGAACCCATTTGAACTGTTTGTATGTACCTTTTCTTGGTGGTCAGTACCATCTGTTTCATTATGGCATTTTTCTTAAGTATTTGTATTTGAAAAAAAGGATTCCACCCCGCTTCTGGGCACTTTTCTAACTTTACCTATACTTTGTCAGGACCCTCCTAAATGCTGCACGATTTCCCCACTCCAACCTTTCCCAAGCAGGGGTGGACTTACAGTACATTTGCCATACTGTATAATAGGGTGGTGGCTTTGCCATTTACCATTCCTTTATCACCTGCCTACTCACTGAATGTTAAATCAGCCACATCACATTGCAGATTTATCATCCGCTCAGCAATGGCATGCAACAGAATGTTGGCATGCATTAAAAAGGGGATTAATTCCAGAGATAAAACGATAATTCTCCCGCTCTACAAGACTCTGGTCCAGCTGTATCTTGAGTATGCCATCCAGTTCTGAGCACCAGTCCTCAGGAAGGATGTGTTAGAACTGGAAAGAGTTCAGAGAAAGGCAACAAAGCGAATAAGGGGACTGACTACTAAGTATTGAGCTTACTTATTCTCTCTGGACAGGAGACCCTTGAGAGAGGAATGTACAAATACCATACTGGTGACCCTAGCATAGGGAAAAAAAATTTCAGTGAAAGTGAATTTAAAAAGACGCCGCCATTTACTAAAATTAGTAGACAAGCGGTTTAACCTTAAACTGTGTAGAGGGTTCTTTAATGTCAGAGTGGTAAGGATGTGGAAATCTCTTCCACAAGCAGTAGTATTAACAGGAAGCTTTGATAGTTTCAATAAATTATTAGATGGGCACTTTAATGACCACAACATACAGGGGGTTACATTGTACTATTGACATAAACACACACACACACACACACACACACACACAATAGGTTAAACTGGATGGACTGGTGTCTTTTTTCAACCTCAAGAACTATGAAATTATGGTGTCAACTTGCTAAAAGTGATGTACCCTGCTATAGATGGGTGTGTGAATTGCTAGACTGGTTTAACTGAATAAAAGCGGAGGTTCACACAAAAATTGAACCTCGGCTTTTCGTAACCCTCCCCCCCTCCAGTGTCACATTTGGCACCTTTCAGGGGGGAGGGGGGTGCAGATAACTGTCTAAGACAGGTATTTGCACCCACTTCCGGGCATAGACTCCCACGGGAGTCTAGGCCTCTTCCTGTCCCGCCGCGTTGTCTGCTGGGACACACACGGTTCCCAGAGACAGCAGGGACCTTTCTGATTGCCCTGCGCAACTCGCACATGCGCAGTAAGGAACCTGCAAGTGAAGCCGCAAGGCTTCATTTCCTGATTCCCATACCAAAGATGGCGGCGGCAGCATCTGAGGACCAAGGGACGGTTCGGCCTCGGGTGCCGACATCGCTGGACCCTGGGACAGGCGAGTCTGCTTATTTTAAAAGTCAGCAGCGGCAGTATTTGTCGCTGTTGACTTTAAAAAATAATTTTTTTTTTGCAGGACTCCCTCTTTAACAGGTAAAAAAAAAAAACAAAAAAAAAATATGAAAAGTTCACATATATGCATTTTAACTACAAAACGTATGGTAGTCCTGAAGTTATTTTCTGAATCATTAGACTGGCTTAACAGAATAAGTTTTAACACATACAAATTTAAATAAAAACTAAATTTTTATGGTAGGCCTGAAGATATTTTCTGAAATATTTTAAGTTTTGTTGGACAAATTGTTGACCAATTCTTCCTTTCTACAGAACACAAAAAGTTACAAAACAAAATAGTAGTGTTGAAATGTTACCATACAAGACACAACAACATCTATGGGTGAAAACAATCAGGGCACACAGCGGGCATGTAGGAAGGGAGCGAGTTGTGGAACATACAGAAGTGTCAGGTACAGCACAGCGATGAGACTAACGGGACGGTCTACGTCTTTCAGACATGAGTAATGACAACACTTGCCTCAGATAACTCTGGTGATACACACACACACATTCCCTGCATTGTTATCTAAATATCGGCCACTGAGCAGTCATGGCCACAGTGATAATTACGTAGGATTCTAGGATTCTGCCTGTTGGGACATATGCATTGCAAAACTCTGCTGTCTCACAGTTAGTGTGTAATTACAGAAACATTTGAGGTCGTTCTCAGTTACACTTGAAAGATGTCATACAGATTGCAGTCTAAAATATAAGCAACGTATGTTTATCCATTTTTACGTGCGTATTTTTATCTTGTTTTTTTTGTTACGAGTACAAAATGTTTTACCGTATTCTCATAAGCCCTTTGGTGGGAAACATACAGTTGAAAACATGGCCAAGGTTAAGGACAGACTCCCCTGAAAACTGCTATATTGGTCTCTTCACACCGGCTTAACGCACATATGCGGCCTCTCGGCGTGTGGGCCTTCACGCCGAGCGGCCACATGTATATGTGGCTGAGAGCATGCTCCTTGCTGGGAGGCGGCAGGTGGTAGGGGATTAAAGTGGTTGTAGAGGCTGGAGGTTTTTTACCTTCTGTATGCTGCTCCCTCCACTAATACTCACTTGAGTGCCCTCTTGATCCAGCAAAGTGCACAAGAGCCTCGGCTGTCCCGGGACTCCCTCTCCTCATTGGCTGAGACAGCAAACACAGCTATTGAGCCAATGAGGAGAGGTCAGGGAGCGTGGTGGGATTGTGTGCTTGCCTCAAAGCAGGCGATCTGTAAATGGGGCAGAGGAACGCCAATCTTCATCTACTACTGCAGTAGTGCCTAAGTTTACCACTTGCACAGATCGAGGCCAGAAGCCCTCTGTATTATCTATGCAGCTTTCTGCATTAAGGTGCGCCCCACTTTTTCAAGTGGGGACCTCCTCTTCTCGGGTATCCTTTCGGTGCTCCTGGCTCCTCCCCGTTGACCAGTGCTCCCATAGCAAGCTGCTTGCTATGGGGGGGAAACTGGTGTGTGCTCAATCCTGAGCCCTGCTTTATGCTTTCATAAGACACAGAGCTGTGGATTGGCCCCGCCCCCTGCTTTCTTCTCATTGGCCCACTGGCTGTGATTGACAGCAGTGAGAGCCAATGACTTCTGCTGCTGTCCAAGCCAAGAATGAGAGGGAGTCCAGTTGTAGTAAATCTCCCTGAGGCCCGGTTCAGACTGCTGCGGTGCGGGAGATCGCATATGATTCGCACCGCACTGCAGTTCAAATCATATGCGATCTCTGTGCGATGCAAATTCAGCCATACAGATAGTAGTACAGGAACCTTTTTCCAAGTCGGAGCGACTTGAGTCGCTTCTATTAGAACGGTTCCATTGTACAGAACGGAGTGCGACTTGTCAGGCGGCCAAGTCGCCAGACAAGTCGCCCCTATGTGAACCGGCTCTTATAGCTTCACAAATCAAAAGTCACCTCCAACAGTGAGTAGACGGAGAGTCACTCCAGGTGGTTCAAACTGAGACCTAAGTAGGGAGTCCAGCGGTCTATCAGTAAAATCCCTAGGTAAAAACACCGATCGACAGGCTGGATGTATGCTTGTTAATGTGTACGATTGGGGTGCCTACACTGAGCAGAGACAACTTAGTAATGAATTCCATTTCAAAGGGAAAAATAAATAAAAACATTTTTACCCAATGCCTAACCTACAAGGACACTCGCAATATGCTGAGGCATGGCGGAGGTGGGATTATAGGGGTGCTGGTCTAACCTTTTTTATTGTTTGCCAGCATCCCAAGGGAGAAGCAGTTATGACAAAAGAGATCAATAGGGTGTCTATCATGAAAATCCTACCAGCGTTGTTATTTATTATTCAATTCCACTTTAATATGGCTTTATTAGCGCTGTGAAAAAGCCTGCGATTCTTGATAAAACCCCAACACAGCATCTCCAAAGCACAAAGCGTGTCATTTCGAGAATTGAGAAACTTGACAAAGCTATAAATTACAGCCAGCTAAGCAGAAGCTGCTGACAACAAACTTCATTAAAAACGACCTGAAATGACTTCTGTCCTGCACAGGCATAAACCCCCAACAAAACACGAGCGGAGGAAGGCCCACAGACTGTGTACAAATACAGGGGGAGGATTAACCCGAGACAACCAAAAGATGCCCAAAATGCCAGCGTACATGATTCAGCTCAACAACTATGTAAAAATGTACATGCCAGAGCCCTACAGTCTACAACCTGGCAACATAGATTATCGTAAACAGATGAAAAACAGAGATCTTTAATTGTACTTAATCTCGGGTAACTACTGAATAAGGCTGAAACATGGAAGAGCTCTGCAGATTGTACCCAAAGATACTCAAAATAGAACATAAAATTACCAACCCTTTACAAAACCACAGTAACTCCCAATGTCTTCATTTGAGCTTGTTTGGAAATAAAGCTAAACTCCAGACAATAAAAAATAAAATAAAAAATATTCTCTCTCTCTCACACACACACACACACACACAATTTTATATATAAAATTTGACATGCAAGCAGGGGGGGGGGGGGGGGGGGGTGCACAAATCCGTCCGCAGACAGTGTGTTCAAATTTATGCACCGAATGTCCAGCTACTGTGTCTGTATCCACCTATATAATCTGTCCGCAACTTTGAGGCCCTGTTCACACCTACATGCCATATGACAAATCAAAAACGCATGTCACTTGGAATCTTGCGGTTTTCAATAGGGTTGGTTCGTATACATGCGTTCCTGCATGTCATGGAAAATAGTCTGAGATTATTTTTGTTGATGTGCATCAAGGGTGACATTGAAGTCAATCTGAGCACATGAAAAGGCATAATATAATTTTTTTTCATGTGCTGCAAATTCATAAGTTACAGAAACCTGCCACTGGCAACAGGCCATGTCCCCTTACGTTTGGAAAATGAAGGGCTCTTCTCATACCTCCCCTAGATGTTGAGCACATAATTGAAGAAAATAAATACCGTATTTAAATCGGCGTATAACACGCACTTTTTTCCCCTTAAAATCAGGGGAAGAGGAGCGAGCGCCGCTGAATTACAAAGAGCCGCGATCTCCTGTGTACCCAGCGCTCCATCACGCACAGCCACGCCTCCTGGCCCTGCATTGGGCCACTGTTCTGCCTATCATATGAGCAGGACCAGGAGGCGTGGCTGTGAGTGACGGAGCGCCGGGTACACAGCGGCTCTATGTAATTCAGCGGTACTCGCTCCTCCTCTTCCCTTAGAGACAGCAGGGATAATTCAACACTGGTGAGGCTGCAATGATGGGAAAGGTGAGGCTGCAGATGGGCACTGAACTGCATTGTTAGTCAATTTAATGGCTGCAGATGGGCACTGAGCAGGGTGCATTGTTGGTCAATTTAATGGCTGCAGATGGGCACTGAGCAGGGTGCATTGTTGGTCAATTTAATGGCTGCAGATGGGCACTGAGCAGGGTGCATTGTTGGTCAATTTAATGGCTGCAGATGGGCACTGAGCAGGGTGCATTGATCAGCTGTGGCCCTAATTTTGCTTCAAAGTTTCCCTAAACTTCCCTCCTAAAATTGGGGTGCGTGCTATACACCAATAAATATGGTATAAATGCAGACTCCGCCTAAAAAAAAAAGAAAAAAAGATGAGAGATAGATATATATATATATATATATATATATATATCATTTTTTTTAATTATTATTATTAATAAATAATAATAATTGCATGACCAGCCAACTTGTTCACACTATATCTGTTAAGCTGCCCTTTTCTGCACATGTGTGGTGTGAAGAGTGCACATAGAAAACAACTGTTCTGTGACTGCCTGCGATTAGATGGTGGAAGAGCTGCAGCACACTAATGAGGTCCAAAGCCACAGCCTGTAAATTGTGCATTTAAGAATGTAGCAAACTTCTACAAAAAGGAAGCAGCATGATATCTCCATCTTCATTCCAGAACTGGCCTACATCATCCCAGACCCTCTGTGACCAGACACTGCACAGGGTCTGCTGTGTCCCCACCAAGCACAGCACAGATTGCTTCCAGCAGTTAGTCATGGATTTGTGGGAATACATTGTAACATTTAATTCATGTTTTCAATCATCTACACAGCATCCAGCTTAGACTTCTGCTCATTGTACTCTGGGGAATCATAAAACAAAAAGCACGTCACAAATTAAAGCTGAACTCCGGGATACTCAAATATTGTCTAAATACCAAGAGTCCTGTGTATTATTCCTTGAATCTTGGTGTTCTCTGTGTATTTCTTCCAGATCTGTGCAGTAATCCAGTGTGACACTTTGTCTCTGTGCAGGAGCTTCCTTTATTGAAGACCGGTCACTGCTGCTCTCTCCTTGTGCAGGGTGACTGGTCTTGTCTCCGCCCCCTCCTGTAGTTATCTGCAGGCAGGCAGTCTTACAGCTAAAGAGGTACCCTACAGAGCTAAGTTTTATTTCCATTCCTTGATAACTGTTTTTATTCTGTCACTCTGCTCCCATTAGGGGGAGGGGGAACGGGTATCTGTTTTTGACAGGTACCCTTCCCCACTTCCGGGAAACGGTGTCGTGCCTCTGAAGTTTGGCTCCCCTCCTCCTTCCTCTGCTTTGAATGCGCAGCGCACGTGCAGTAGGAAACCGGCTGTCCAGGGTTCCCTTATAGGGAATAGCAGCAGAAGCACCCAAGAGCCGATCCGAAAAGGCGGCAGGGGTGCCGGCATTCCAGGAACTCTGGACAGGTAAGTGTCCCAATATTAAAAGTCAGCAGCTACAGTATTTGTGCTGACTTTACATTTTTTTGGTGTGGGGGGCGGAACTCCTCTTTAAAGCGGAGGTTCACACAAAAATTGAACCTCCGCTTTTCGGAACCCTCCCCCTCTCCGGTGTCACATTTGGCACCTTTCAGGGGGGAGGGGGGGTGCAGATAACTGTCTAAGACAGGTATTTGCACCCACTTCGGGGCATAGACTCCCAAGGGAGTCTATGCCTCTTCCTGTCCCGCCGTGCTGTCTGCTGGGACACACACGGGTCCCAGAGACAGCAGGGACCATTCGGATTGCGCTGCGCGACTCGCACATGCACAGTAGGGAACCAGGAAGTGAAGCCGCAAGGCTTCATTTCCTGATTCCCTTACCAAACATGGCGGCGGCAGCATTCGAGGACCGAGGGACGGTTCGGCCTCGGGTGCCGACATCACTGCACCCTGGGACAAGTAAGTGTCCTTATTTTAAAAGTCAGCAGCTGTAGTATTTGTAGCTGCTGACTTTTAAAAAAAATAAAAATTTTGCGGGACTCCCGCTTTCAGCAGGAGAGCACACTATACTATACTATATAATAATACATCCTAGCAACCTACTTAGGAGGGTGCTGCACATACATGGATCGAAATTCCCACAGTTCAGCAGCGATTAGTCAAATTTTGATCCATGAATGGGCACCCTGGTTGTGCACAAATTGATCCATTGATCGACTTGTTTACAAGGAGCTTGTCCGGTTTTCCCCAAACAATTAGTGCCGGCAATGCTTATCATTGTGTTCTGCCGGCAGGGAAGTCTCCCTGCTGACAGAATACAGTAGCGCAGCGCTGATAGGGGAATCTAGCAGTTTTCTTTCCTATCACCCGTTGTGGAAGGAAAGAAAATTGCATAATGTATGGCCTGCTTTAGAGAAAATTACAGACGGGTAGGTGGAAGCATCTACTACAGAAGAGACATGCAGTCTTCTTTGCCATAAAAAAAAAAAAAAAAGAAACCCTGCCTGTCAACATTTCTTCACAAAATGACTTTACTTCCACTTTAAAGGGCCATTCAGAAGTTGAGGATATCAACAACTAGAAGTATTTAGTTAGTGGAGCTGCCAGGGGTAGAGGATTAATGCCAACATTAAAACTAAGAGCCACTCGGCATGCAGGCCGTGTCGCCCCAAGTAAAGTTAAATGCAAAAATTTTTATCCATGTGAATGAAGTGCGACTTTCATCTTAGTAAAGCATTTGATCCTCACAAGTTCACAGTTCTATAATATTTTACAACTGTACTCAGCACATTTTCCGCCGTTCCCACCATTGAAGCTCATTTCTAGATGGCGTCTGTAAACCTCCCAAGTGCTAGAAGCTATGTCTACTGTCCCAAGCATCCGACTGGGCTAAATAAAGTCTCTCTGCCTTTCAGCGTTGGCTGAAGACCCTCCGGCCATCTTACATGCGTCAGCAGTACAGTATGAGAGCTCCTGGGACACACACACTCGTCTATGGAAGATTTGTGATTTTTATCCACTCAGAAGAAGAAAAAAAACTCTTCACTCAGGAAATACCAAAAGGAATAAATGGCTTTTGGAAACTTTCATATTTTCAGCATTAGAAAATATAGACCCTGGATAGCAGGGTGCTCGAGAAGCGATGCCATGCAAGGAGAAGATACTAAGCAACCATGTCTCTAATACAATAACACACAAGTGCAGTCATTGTAAATCGTGCTGTAAAACAGGATTTGGTGAATTGCGGTCCAATCAGTGTTCTACCTCTCCAGACATCTCCTGACTAATCAATTTTAAGATCAGAACAAATTTTTTTTTAAGTTTACTGTTTCCCCTTAGGGCTTGTTCACATGAGCAGCGCCCTCTGAAAAGCGACCCGTGGTGGATCAATTTTAATTTGGCAGGCGGTGATTTGACAGGCAGCCTGGTTTAGCCATATAAAAGGCTGAACTACCACGCTGCAAATTGCATTTTACTTTTCCCCGGTGGCATACGTGATCGAAGCCTTAAAGCAGTTGTAAAAAATATGAACAAAGCATATCCCTTTATAGTGTGTACTTGTCTCAATCCAGAGCACTAAGTGTCATATCTGTCTGGTGCTTCATTCCTCTGCTATCAGCATGAATCACTTCTGACAAGTTTTCCTGATACCAAGAGAAAAAAAGGTGACAGGGGCAGGACATCAAGCTGATTGGCAGCCTGAGCTCTGTTCCTGTGTGAAGGGGTTGTGCCCCTTCCCTTCAATTAGCTCTCCTCACTGAGCTCTTCAGGGTGTAACTTCAGCTCTCCGCCTCCTTTTTTTCTGAATTCTCAGACAAGCTATATAATTCAGCACTTTGAGCGGATGTAGAAAAGACTCTCAGGTTCACCTCTTCGTAGGAGGATTGGTTTGATCTCTGCATCACCTGAGGCCAGTCACCTCACTGGGTAGATATAAGAGGGTTTACAACCACTTTAAAGTAGCCATCAACGGATAGAAATTTGGCTGGTTCAGCAGGAACAGGCCGAATTTCAATCCATCTATGGGCAGGCTGATTGCACTGAAGTTGATCTATTGATTGACTTCAGTACAACCAGCCTGTCAGAAGAAGTTTTTCACACTGCCAGCGACTATAGCCACCAGCACTGATCATTGTATTCTGACGGCGGGGAAACCTCTCGCTGTCCGAATACAAAAAGCAAAACAGAAGGGATTCAATTGGTGTGGATGGGGGAATTGAGTAATTTTCTTTCCTTCAACCCATGGCTGAAGGAAATAAATTTGCATAATGTATGGCCTCTGCCTTAGGCCTGATTCACACCTATGCATTTTTAGTGCTTTTTGCATTTTGCAGATTTGCACTATAGTACGTGTTCCATAGGAAACCTTGTTAAATGGACTGTAGTGCAAATCTGCAAAGTGCAAGAAAGCACTAAAAATGCATAGGTGTGAATCGGGCCTTAGTCAGGATAAGCGTGCATTGGCTTATCCCTCCTTTTCTCTATAGTCACAAACATGCACCATTGAGCAAACAGTGTGTATGAGGCCTAAAAGTAGGTATATTTGCATGAGCATTTGCGTTACATAAAAGAGAACATTGGGGCACTGCCTGTAAAGCCTCCCATTGATCTTCTATAAAAAGGACTGAGGTCTCGCTCCCTTCTCTCTCCCACCTTCAGGGCAAATGAGGTTAAAAAAGTCTGTAACATTGCGTAACATCTGAAAATAAAGCCCTTGGTGGAAACGGTTTCAGACATCACATTAAACAGTGGTGTAGGAGATTGCTTGCTATTTCAATTTAGATTTTTATATCAATCTTTATTTTTGACACAGAAAATACAACATATCCAACAATGCCTCACTGATGAGGGTTTGCAAATAAGAAAGATAACAGCATCGTCACAGTTGGCTACAAAAATGTAGGGTATAAATAGGGATGGGGAGGTAAACTTGGAAAGAGGGAAAAATAGAGAGGAACATTGCCAAGAGGGATATCCCCTATGTGACCCTAGGGGGGTTACCCTGGATAGGCGTTCTAACAGAGTAAAATATGTGATCCATGATAAAAATCAATTAAAAAACTCTAGGGCGCCCCCCATGAGGCGGCCACAGAGGACCCCACCAGCTCCACCCCCAGAGGAGGAGGGCAACAAGTCCTCCGTCAAACCTCCATCCAGGGGGGAACAGCCGCCCGGGCCCATTCCAGGACCACCCAGGGCGGAAACCCCACTAATACAATGGATTATAGGTCAAGTATCTCCCCCAGTGCAACATAAAATGTATTACAAGAACAGGAACTGAAAGAAAAACACATCATATAGCATAAAGGCTTACACACTGAGCTCTACAGAGTGCAACTTCATTTCTCCACCCCCATTTTTCATAACTCTCAGACAAGCTGGGAATTCAGCACTTTCAATGGCTGTAGAGAAGAGAAGACTGTAGTTCAGTGGTCTCCAAACTGTGGCCCTTTGCTTGCTTGTATCTGGCCCTTGGGGCACTATTTCATCCACCAATACCAACATTGGGGCATAATTTCCCCCCATTGAGACCGATGAAGGAGCACAATTCCTCCTAATGACACCAACAATAGGGCAAAATGAAATCAATGAGACACAATTCCTCCCACTGACAGCAACGATGGTGCATTTTTAATTCCCACTGGGAACTTCTCTACTCCCATTGGCCACAGTCCGCCCCCACTGACACCAGTGATGGGGCACATCTCCTGCCACGGACACCAACAAAGGGGCATAATTCCCCCCCCCCCCCATTGAGACCAATGAAGGGGCACAATTCCTCCCAATGACACCAACAATTGGGCCCAATGACACCAATAATGGGGCATAATTCCTCATTGGGCCCAATGACACCAACAACAATGGGGCCCAATTCCTTCCACTGACAACAACGATGGGGCATGGTTTAATCCCACAGAAGAAGTCGGGACCTTCTCTACTCCCATTTCCCACAGTCTGCCCCCCCCCCCCTAAAGTCTAAGGGGCAGTAAACTGGCCCCTGTTTAGAAAGTTTGGAGACCCCTGCTGTAGATTAACAGATACAAGTTACGTAGAAGAATTTGCCTCATCTCTGTGAATCACCTGAGGCCAATCACTGGATACATGCAAGCGTTTACATCCACTAACTTTTTAACTAACATCCACTACGTTTTTCAGTGTTCTGCCCCTTTCAGCGGAGACGTTATACAGCTCCTCATTTATGTGAATTATTTTTCCTGGGAGGTAACTAAGTACTTCTCAGATTGCCACCAGACTCTACAGGGAGACTTCCCTCAGGTCATGCCTGACTTGTTTGTCTCGGCTTGAAGTGCCCGGCTTCACTTTCTACACACCTAGAAAGTCCATTACAGGATGGAACGCCCAACAGAAGCAGAAAGAAACTTGCCTTTGTGCGATGCTGCAAATTGACTTACCATATGCAACTTATTCTGATTATTATATGAGAATATTTCACACATTTTACTCTCCGAGAAACCTGAGACCATTTCAAACACATTTTGCTCAGAAATATCCATTCCTATACATGCCTCACATATTATAAACTTATGAGACATACAGAAAAGGTTAAAAAAAGCTATTAATAGGGGTGGTAGATGGTGGGTCTAGACTTTGTTGTGGTTCCTATCCTCCTCGCCCCTCTCTGGAGAGAAGATCGCCTGAAAATACATTTAGGTTTGGGACATGTACTCCTCCCCTGGTATATAAATGTACTTGTGGAAGAGACGGTTTCCAATCAGACTCGGTATGAGTAATCAGTTTATTATGTGTATTTTGCTCTGTTAGTAGGATGTATTTTTTTTTGTTTTTGTACAACACAAAGCAATCACTTCCAGTGCCAAGCAGTCCTACACAGTTGGATGGGACTATACAACAAATACAAATGCTTGGCGGATGCAGCCCTCCACGCATAGGGGAATCCAAAATGCAACTACAAAAGCAAAGAAAGAGGAAGGCGCAAGCACCTAGTGCAGTGATGGGGAACCTTGGCACCCCAGATGTTTTTGGAACTACATTTCCCATGATGCTCATGCACTCTGCAGTGTAGCTGAGCATCATAGGAAATGTAGTTCATCTGGGGTGCCAAGGTTCACCATCCCTGACCTAGTGTATTACCAAAAATGTATTTGAAGGAATAAAAAAATAAATAAAAGAATACTCACAAAATTGCAACGACTAAAAGCCCATAGGCTACAAGATGCCATGCGGTACAGGAGAAGTGTGCTCCAATTACATCCTGCTATAGTGCCAAACTGACGCGTTTCAGTGGCGAACCCTGGTCCAGCTCTGAGGAAGAGGGTGTGCCCCAAAAATGCATCAGCTTGGCACTATAGCTGAATGTAATTGGAGAACACTTATCCTGAACCACATAGCATCTTGTGGCCTATGGGCTTTTAGTTGTTACATTTTTATGAGTTACATTTTTTTTATTCAAATACATTTTTGGTAATGCACTAGGTGCTTGTGCCTTCCTCTTTCTTTGCAGATATATATTTTCTGATTGAGTGAGTTGTGCCATGGAGCTCTATTGTACCCTGTATTAGGAATACTGGAAACCTATCCGCTCCACTGTTTGTCTACCTTTTTGCAAGTGGCCTTGTGTGGAAATGCCTAGGGTCTTTTTTTTTTCTCAGTTTGGTGTTTTTTTTAATTTGTACTGTGAAATGTTGAAAATAATATATTTTTTTTTTAAATCATGAATGAAGCCAATGCTGAGCATCCACCTTTCTGTGTGCAGCAGGCCGGCCTCTTGGCACGGGAATGGGAAGCAAGTGGAGATCACTGGGAGTAGAGGTTTCTACTTTAGTGATTTCCATCTTCCAGTGATGGCGAACCTTGACACCCCAGATGTTTTGGAACTACATTTCCCATGATGCTCATGCACTCTGCAGTGTAATTTAGCATCATGGGAAATGTAGTTCCAAAACATCTGGGGTGTCAAGGTTCGCCATCACTGGTATATACAGTTATAATGGTCCAAGCTGGATCAACGTAACTGTACAAAACTCTCTCGCCTGGAATACCTCTTTATAAATCACATGGAAAGGTGCAATTTTTCCCAAAGTATGAATAATAAAAACATAATATATGATATCTTCAATTAATGGGCTAGTAAACTGCAGAGCCTCGCGTATACCATTTTTTGCTTCTGCTTTTAACAATCAAATTTTTTTTTTTTTTTTTTAAGAGCTCAGATATTATTATATTTTTGAGAGCTGGGCCAATCTTTCCACAGTACTATAGGTTGGAGATGTGTTTTATTAGAAGTAACTGGACAGCTGGTGGGATCTTAAGTCACTTCGGTGACAAGAGTGGGGTTGTCGTTTACGGAAGTGGCCATTCATCTTTCCTATAGAAAACGAATGGGAGTTTTTCATAAGTAGGGGCCAAAATGGCAGAAAGGATATGACTTTATAATCCAACACAACAATAATTCCAGTAGCTGCAACTTCAACATACATTCATGTCAGTTCAGAAAAGCTAGCTCAGACAATTAAAGCTAAACATGTTAGTTCACTATGTTTTCTGTAAAGGTGAACTAACCCTCTAAAGATAGAACTTAAAAAAAAAAATTGTTTGTTTATTTTTTTTTATTTTTATTTTTTGCACTTTGGATAGACCCCTTTCAGGTTGTTTTTTTTTTTTTTGCCATCTGTGTCCCACTGGGGAGATTTACCTACACTTTCTGTCCCATAGCCAAAATCCCTCCAAAATGAGGGAAATCCTGGTCATCACCCTCTATCCTTGTTTTGGAGACAACCCAAATCTTATTATTTAATGGTAAACATGGCAAATTGAGAGGGTGAATCTCCATAACAGACAGCAATAAGAAAACTGACAGGTGCTCTAATCCCTCTCCACTCTATTCAAAAGAAAAAAAAAAAAAAAGAAGTTTGCCTTCAGTAATACTTTAATATTAGCCCAGTCATCCTTTGCAGCATTCAAACTGCTTGAGGGAGGGGCAGCATTTGGGCCAATAAGGCTCTGCTGCCTGCACATGTGCTGAAGAAAACATATTGGCAGGAGGAGTGAGCAGTTGATCTATTAGTGGAGGATCCATTTTTGCCGGTGTATAATTTGATTGGCCAGGGTCTGGCAGAAAAGGCTCCTCCCACTGGCCACCAGAGCATACCCAATGGGTAACCCAACACCCTATCCATGCTGGCTCCACCTTCCCATGTCTGTTCATGCATTGTGAAAATGTTAGCATCATGATACTGATAGCAGCTGCCAAGCCCTGTCCCGATTGCAGACCTGATGAAGAACGGCCTATAGCAATTGAATATAAGCAAGAAGTATGAGCTCTGCTCATACAATGCAGGACTGAATGACACCTTCAGGGGAGACTTGTAAATCTCAATGGTGTGTAATCAGTGACGCAGGGTCTGTCAACCACACCCCTGGTATTTACAGCATTGGTAGCCAACATTGTACACATGTAAACGTTAGCACAATTTCAATTACGCCTATATGCTCCTCCTAGAATGTGGGTTTTGCAGGCATTTTTTATTACATTTCTTGAAGTGGAACTTTAAATTAAAATATTTGCGAACAGTTTTTTATTTTATTTTTTAAATGCAGAAAAGACATACCATGGCCGAGTTTTTCAGCACATTTTATTAGTCAAGCACTTTTCTGCAGCAGAAAATTACTTCCGAACCGACTTTGGGGCCCCTAATCTCGGGGCCACTAGGTGCTAGGAACCCAAATTTGGTGTGCAAACCCAGTGGAACCAACACTACAACATATACAAAGCTGGGGTTCCTAGCACCAAGTGGATCCGAGATACGGGGCCCCAAAGTCGGTCAATTGTGTCCATCTGCAGCAATGTCATTTCTGGACTGGCTGCAGCTAGGGGGCATCTAGGAACCCTTAACTAGAGTTTGAAGTTCGGGGGACCTGTGGCTACAAATGGGCACAGTGAGGCGTGCAAATGGGCATTGTTGACCCTCTTTTCTACTTACAGTAGCTGCGCATTTCTCACCCTAGGCTTATACTCGAGTATATACAGTACTATGTCTCTTCTGCAATAAAGTTTCTTACCCACCTGTCCGGCATCTGCCAAGATGATTAAATGGTGTCATCTTGTCTCACCCAATTAAATCTGACGATAAGAACCCAGAAGACTGGTTGAAGAGGTCAGAGGTCGTGGCGAGAGCTCCAAAAAAAAAAAAAAAAAAACGCAGGGCTGGTGTGGTCGAGTCTAGTTCCACTTTGATATTGTTCTAAAATATAGGATTTAAACACCAGAATGTGCAGGGGCACACAGGCTATCGGAGGCATAAAAAAAATAATGCCAAGCCTCTGAAAGCAACTTTATTTGTGCCTGTGTGCTTGAGGCTTATTGCAAGTGAACCGAGATAGCTGTAGTCAATAGTATAATTAAAAATAAATAAAAAAAAGGCCTAACAAAGGCAACAACCAATATTGTTGTACATGAGGGTATTCGGTTTTGGCAGGGCAAAATTCTGAATAGAGGAGGGATTAGAACACGTCAGGTTTTTTTTTTATGTCTGTGCCCCCGTTCTCAATTTTTTCTGTTTACCGTTATCACCAAGTAAAAGAAAATCCCAAGTTTTAGGTTGTCCCCCATTGAGGAAAAACTCCCAATGGGGACACCAGCATCCCCTCGCTTTGGAGGATGTTCCTCTGACTTCCCGTTTTGACTATGGGACAGGAAATGAAGAGAAATCTTCCCTATGGGACACATATGACAAAAAAATAAAATAAAAAAAAGGGGTTATACCCTTCTTTACTACTAAAAGGTTTCACCTTTAGTTCTCCTTTAATCAATCCAATGTATGCAGCTCTATAACAACAGGTCCAGAATACTTTAAAGAATTAAGAGATGTGGCACTTACATCATGCTCTGGAGCTCAGGGACAAAACTGGTTAATTTTCCAGCTGCTTTCCCAGACGATGAAGAGGCAGATGAAGACATGGTGGTCACTGCAGCATTGAGGCTCATCTGGTCAAAGACAACAATTAGATAGATGCTGAATTATTCTTCTATTTAAAAATTGAATCTCAAGTATATATTTTTTTTTCTATTACGGCGCTTTATTTTAAAGTAGATCAATGGTCTCTTTTCAAGAAAGAATAAATTCAGTTCAGTTAAATCTTTCCTCATAGCCGAAGCTCCTCCATGCCTCTTATCAGTTTGGTTGCCCTTCTCTGCACTTTCTCCAGTTCCCCGATATCCTTTTTGAGAACTAGTGCCCAAAACTGAACTGCATATTCCAGATGAGGTCCTACTAATGATTTGTACAGGGGCAAAATTCTCTCTCTCTCTCTCTCTCTCTCTCATTTTGCTAGCTTTAGAAACTGCAGCTTGGCATTGCATGCTATTATAAAAGTGGAACTTCACCCAAAAATGCAGCTTTAAGTCCTCCTCCCCCTCTCCTCTACCACATATTTTTTTTTTATTTTTTTTTAGGGGGGGTGGGTACCTAGTTTTGACAGGTAACGCCCCCCCCCCCCCCCATCCAAAGCTTTCTGGGACAAGTCACAAGTCTCACAAGGCTGTGGGACCATTCACAAAGCGCAGCAAAGCTCACGTATATGCAGTAGGAAGACGGCTGTGAAGCCAAAAGCTGCCGGAGCCGAATTCACACACTAAAGATGCCAGGGACCTGAACACTAGTAAAGAACTAGTCCGGGTGAAGACAGCTCTGGATCCCTGGACAGATAAATTATTTGTAGTTGCAGATGTAGAATAATTTTTTTTCCCCAGACTGAAGCACCATTTTAGGCTCCATTCACACCTTGTCATGCAACTTTGGACATCAAAGTCGCCTAACAAGTCGCTCCCCATGTTTTCCAATGATAACCATTCATATATGTGCAACTTAACCACTTCCCGACCAGCTCCCATACATATACGGCGATATGATGGCTCTCCTCCGCGAATCGCCCTATATGTACGGCAGCTCCTTTAAGAGCCATAGCAGGCGAGTGCGCCCGCTGCATGGCGGGGGACCCAATGCGCATGGCTAGCGCGATTGCTGCCAGCCACCCACGATTGCCAGAACGGGGATTTGTGTGTGTAAACACACAAATCCCTGTTTTAACAGGGGAGGAGAGACAGATTGTCCGTTTCTACTAAGTAGGAACACCAATCTGTCTCCTCCTCCAACCAGTCCCATCCCCCCCACAGTTAGAAACACACCTAGGGAACACACTTAATCCTTTCCCTGCCAGTGACATTTACACAGTAATCAGTGCATTTTTATAGCAATGATCTCTGTATAAATGTCAATGGTCCAAAAAAAATTTCAAGGTCTCCGATCCCTACGCCCGTAAGTTTCGCTAAAAATCAATTTTTTTTTTTACAATGGTTTTGCACAGAGCAGCCCAGGCCCTCCTCTTCCCAGGTCTCTCTTCTGTGATCCTGGTCCCTCCCTCCTGTTCAGTGCCCCCACAGCAAGCAGCTTGCTATGGGGGCACCCGAGCTGAGCCGCTGCTCTGTGTGTCCATTCACACAGCTTTAGAATGAAGGCAGCCTTCGGGTAGGCGCCAGTGTCTCCACCAGGAGTACAGCAGCAGCAATCTTTCAACCCCAATAGTTAATTTACTGAACAACTCACTTTTTCCCAGCCCTATCTCAGTCTTAAAACGACACCAGCCTGCACCTAGTCACAGACTCATTGTCTCGCAATGCAGATTTTCAGAAACCCGCTATTATCCAGAATTTGACACTGTGGTTTTCTTAAAGACCTGGAAGATTGCATCAGCTATTGGAATGGATGAAAAAGTCATAAAGGAAAAGAATTTTAAAATAATCTTGTTTAATATGGTGTGATTCAATGGGTATTTTGCAATACAGCTAAATCCATTCATTGCGTTTTATGCCCTTATTATCACTCCACATTGCTGAGCTGATATAACAAGCAGATTCCTGGCTGTCGCTGAATGCCTGTTTTTGGTGGATGCTTGTGTTTTTCCTAGGCGGTTTACTCACACGTGTCCGAAGTGATAAAACACAGTTTGGTTCCAAACATTCAATCCAACCTCCTACAGTGCAAATACATCTTCAGAGCATTTACATGCATTTTGATGTGGTTCCATAAAGTTATATTAGGTGTGATTGCAGGAGGTGACAGCACACCAATAGGTCCGTATGTATCTTCATAACAAAAGTAAAAGCACAAAACAGAACACACCGGATAGTGTAGAAAAAGATAAAAAACACCTTTTAAAAAGGAATCCAAAGAGTAAAACTGAACTTACAATTTAGTAAAAACTACTCACAAACATGTGAAAGAAAACCGCAATATAAATAGCCTTCAGATGACAGCAAATCGGTCTCAAGACAACAGATGCCAGATGGTAATGAAGAAGATTTTAAGGGCCACTGCCGGCTGATGCGTTTCAAAGGGATACCTTCTTCCTCAGAGCCCAGCAGTGTTATCTCCTTCAGCTTCATAATAAAAAACAAAACAAAAACAAAAAAAAAATATATATAATGAATGCATAACTAACTTTTATAGCGCTACATATGCAAACTAAATCGCCTCTAAATACATACATGCATACGCAAGTGTGCACTCATAAGGCACCTCCCAGAGGGGTTCAGAGGTCTCACCCCACAATTGTGGGCGGTTCTCAGCAAGAGGAGAACACCCAATTGCCAACCTTTGTGGGTGGCGCCTTATGAGTGCGTGTGTATATGTATGTATGTATGCATGTATGTGTGTATATATACACACACACACACACACGTGTGCACTCATAAGGCACCTCCCAGAGGGGTTCAGAGGTCCCACCCACAAAGGTTGGCAATTGGGTGTTCTCCTCTTGCTGAGAACCGCCCACAATTGTGGGGTGAGACCTCTGAACCCCTCTGGGAGGTGCCTTATGAGTGCACACTTGCGTATGCATGTATGTATTTAGAGGCGATTTAGTTTGCATATGTAGCGCTATAAAAGTTAGTTATGCATTCATTATATATATATTTTTTTTGTTTTTGTTTTGTTTTTTATTATGAAGCTGAAGGAGATAACACTGCTGGGCTCTGAGGAAGAAGGCATCCCTTTCAAAACGTGTCAGCCGGCAGTGGCCCTTAAAATCTTCTCCATTACCATCTGGAGTCTGTTGCCATCATCTGAAGGCTATTTATATTGCGTATTTCTTTAACGTTTGCGAGTAGTTTTTAATTTACTCTTTTAAATAAAATATATCTAAGGATAATGCACAAGGTTGGTGTGCCCTCTTTTTTCCATTTCTCTTGACAGCTAGGATACCCCTATCCTTGAGGGCAGCAAGGCCTGAGGCGCTGTCCACTACGAACTCTAGCCCACCTGGTTGGCTCACTTGTGCGTAGGAGTATTTGTTTTCTGCTTACAATTTAGTAGTCTGATCACAACCACCAGGTCCATTGGGGAACCAGGTCATCAAAACCATTGCTGAAACTTTTACTAGGTAGCTGGCATCAGGAGCGACTTTACCCCTTAACACAGCCCTTTAAGTGGGCTTCATTGCGGCATCTGTGTCATGTGAAAGCTGTCACATGATTGGGAGTCCGTCCCACTTGTTACTGATTAAGGATGAGCTCAGGCATGTCCAGATCCTAGTCTGAAACTACCTGAGCCATACCCACCAGGGATCGATCATTATAAATGACTCATTTAAGTGGCCCTTTGTATAAGTGTGGCTCGGTGGCTGGGTGCAGCTCGGTTGCTTTTGGCCATCCCTACAACTGATCAGAAGCCTAGGGCTAAGAGCTTCCAGTGGCACCTCGGTCAGTATGCAGCGAGTGCGCACTCGGCACATAACCTCATGCCACAGTGCAGATGCATACAGTATGTGCAGCAGCTGGGCTCTAAAGCTTACCTTTCTTCCTGTCGCACATATGCTTTAGTGTTTGGCAAGAGGTTATGTAGGGATGGTGTCATCTGGAGTGAGCAATGTGAAGACCCGGACGTGAACATACACCCCAAGGTAAGTTGAAAGTTGACCACACTGTAACTCTGGATCTTTGGAGTACCTCCTCTAACATGTTTCAGAGCCCTTGCCCCTTCATCGGAGTGGCCCCTGAAACTGATGAAGGGGCATCTGCTCTGAAACATGTTAATGGAGGTACTCTATGGATCCTGGGTTGCAGTCTGGCCGTCTCCTATCACACTTTGGGGCATATATTCACCTCATGGTCCTCACAGTGCCAACTCCAGGTGACCCCATCCCTGCTTACATCTCTCATGATGTCAGCTTTTTAATTAGAGTGTCTTCAGCTTTGGTTCCAGTGACCTGGTTGCCCATATGAGATGTGCCCCCCTGATGATATGTCCTTATTAAGCCATTTATTGTAAGGCTATTATACATACTGGGCATTTAGCTCATGTCGGTCAAACCCAGGCATTTTTGGGCACACAGGATAAAAAAGGTGCACTGGCTAACCCCACTGCCAAAATCTACGACAGACTGAAATACACGGTGGCTGGACGCTGTTTGAGTGGTACTCAGTTTAGGGTCAAATGCATTCAGGGACATACGCCCAGAATGCGGGAATTCCACATTCCAGGCATGTGTCACCAAACACACAAGGCCCTAAATGCAAGTACCTCTCAGTACAGCGTCCAGCCGCCATGTAGTTTAGCCTGCCACAGACTTTGGACGCTGCACCTGTGCCTCCCCAGGACACAAAAACATTGAGAGTTGATGCACATGTGCTAAACATCCAGTGTGCACGTAGCTTTAGTGAATGTTTACTCTTGGCATTAATCAAGTTGTTTTTATCTCTATAATTCAATGAGCTTTGTTTTGTGCTTTTATTTTGCATTTCTATATGGCCTCTGGATATACAGAGAGCTTGCAAAGACAAGCTGATTATTCTTGGTACTAGTGAAGTACGATACATTGAATGATTCTCCTGGTTTTTATAAACTAGACCATGAAAGGAAAAACATTTTTCATATTATATATTAATAAGAGTAAGGGCCAGTTCACACCATAGAAACGCAGTCTGGATGCGTTCCAGATGCATTTCTGCATGCGCGTTTTGGATATGTACATTTTTTGGTGTGTTTTTGATGCAGTCCAGTGCATTCCCCCCCCCCCCCCCCCCCCTCTTTTTCTGGATCTTGTGTGTTCCAGTGCATTTAGGTGGGTTTTTGATGCGTTTGACAGCATTCCAGTACAGTCCAGTGCAAAAAAAATGGTTCTACTTTTTTTTTCTGGAACTGCAAGCACTGGTGTGAACTATGCCATTAAAAAACATATACCGTATATACTCGAGTATTAGCCGAGTTTTGAACAATGCCCCCCTCGGCTTATACTGGAGTCAAGCACATTTCTGCAGCAAAAAATTACATTTTCCGACCCGACTTTGCGGCCCCGTATCTCGGGGCCACTTGGTGCTAGGAACGCAAAAAAACGCGAAAAATTTGGATATGTTGTAGTGGTGGTTCCACTGAGTTTGCACACCAAATTTGGGGTAACTAGCACCAAGTGGCCCCGAGATACAGGGCCCCAAAGTCGGTCAACTGTGTCCATCTGCAGCAATGTCATTTCGGGATCCTTTGAGTCCAGAATCCCAATTTGGCTACAGCCAGGGGGCATCTAGGAACCCTTAACTACCAAGTTTGAAGTTTAGGGGACCAATGGCTGCAAATGGGCACAGTGAGGCTGCAAATGGGCATTGTTGATCATCTTTTCCACTTACAGTAGCTGCGCATTTCTCACCCTAGGCTTATACTGGAGTCAATACGTTTTCCCAGTTTTATGTGGTAAAATTAGGTGCCTCGGCTTATATTCAGGGCGGCTTATACTCGAGTATATACGGTAACCTACTTTCAATGCATTTTTGATGAAAAAAAAAAAAAACACACACTGGACTGCATGTGGTGTGAACTGGCCCTTATGGCCTGTACACACGATCCAAATATCGTACGACAGATCGTATGACTTTTTTCGCTTAATAGTCGCAAGTAGAAATTAAATAGGTAACTAAAGTCACAAAAATTCTCCTATGACAGAAAAAAAAATTGGAAGTGATGTCATGTGTTGTAATGTATTTGTATTGTATTTTTGGACGACACCTATACTGACTAAACGAAAATCTTATGATCTGGTATTGTAGGAGAAACATTTTCACGCTTGTCCGATCGAATAATATCAGATGAACTGTCATGATTGGCTCTCGAAAGTACTGTACACAAGATCCGAAAATCGTACGGTTCAGTTTTCCTGGGACCTGTGTGTCACCCAGAAGACAGTGGGGGGGGGGGGGGGGGGGCGGACATAGCGTAGTCAATGTGCAGTGAAAATCCCCAGAAGTGGGAGCAAATACCTGGATTTGACAGGTATCTGCTCCCCCCTGAAAGGTGCCAAATGTAACACCTGGGGGGGAGGAATCCGATCAGCGGAAGTTCCATTACTGGGTGGAACACCGCTTTAAAGTGGAAGTCCATGCTAAAACTAAAATCCCTGCATCTATAGCCACTAGGAATGAGCTCGGACGTGTTCGCATGGTCCACGTGCAGAGCCCGCCAGGAAGTCGGCGCTTCGCTGCGCTAATCACAGGCAGTGAGACATTGCCCGATCTCTGCAGCCGTGCATCGGGACAATGTCTCACTGCCTGCGATTAACGCAGAGCTGCGCCGACTTCCTGGCGGGCTCTGCACGTGGACCATGTGAACACGCCTGAGCTCATCCTTAATAGCCACCAACATTCTAACACTAACCTCTCTAGCCCTGTACATACCTTTTCTGCAGGTGATCTGACCAGATCTCCAGCGGCGGAAACTCTGATCCCACGCTGAGCTGTCAGCCATGGCTTCGCTGTGGAGGTGGGTGCAGGGGACACGTCCGACACCGTAAGCCCCATAGTAATTCTATGGGTGACGTCACTTGCCATTCATTCCACAGCCGTTGTCAGACATGTACTCAGCTGGAGATTGGGTCGAATCGCCTGCAGAAAAAGGTATGTACAGGGCTAGAGAGGTTAGTGTTAGAATGTTGGTGGCTATAGATGCAGGGATTTAAGTTTTAGCATGGACTTCCACTTTAAGTAAATCAGCTCCAAAGAGTTCATTCACAAGTGCGGCTTACATAGCGGCTACTCTGAAAAGTGATCTGCGGTGGATTGCTTTGCCGAGGGCATACGGCACAAACTGTGTTAACGCTCAAAATTCTGCACCACCACTGCTGTGTCTGCATCCACCCTGGAGTTGCTCACAGGCACATGTCAGAATTTGACAGGTGGGCAGGAGCGGGTGCACAGATCTGAACGCAGACACTGTGCACCCCCTCCCACCCATATGCAACTGTGTGCAGTCGCTGTGTCTCCATCCACTTTTTATGTAAGCAGCTCTGAGGGAGATGCAGCAAAATGCCCATCAGAAGATGGAACTCATTGCCCATCTGAATGAGCCCTATCAGTTCATAATCGCATGTAAATCAGAAGTGGCTGCAAAGGAGCTGCAGGAGATCAGCGGAACTGAGATGCAAAGTTGAAAAGTTGTTTTTAAAAAAAAAAAAAACCTGTCAAATACATTTTGAGGGGAATTTATCAAAACTGTAGTAGTGGTGCATGTCAATCAATTCTAGCATCATCCCCCACCCCATTCAGACAGTGTTTACATCTGTACACTTTTGTTAAAGATTAAATGAGAGGTTAGTGATTGCATTTACATCTGCCTTATAAAAGAGAAATGTGATTAAAACGGCAAAACTTGTGAGATGTACATATATCTCCCATCTCTCTAACTCCCAATTGCTGATGATAGGTACAAGAAAAGTTATCAGACATCTTGGCAGTGTGATGTCTGCAGTGCACAGTGTGCTGACCGGCTGCATGCAGTGATTGCAGTCTATGGGACTGGACAGTAGGATGGAGCCCTGCAGTCACTTACCGCCTTTCTATGGACACTGAGCACACATCAATGAGCGGCTCTCAGGCCGAGATGCCCAAATCCCCTATACTCCTGCAAGGAGCCCACATGAACGGCTTTAGGCGCCCACAACAAGCATGGCTAAAAGATGCTGTGCCAGGAGCAAATATGGCTACCGCTAGCACTACTACCACTAACAGATACAGGCTCTGTTCCATCAGTAAATATGGCCGCTGCTGGCTCATCCTGCTCTAGTTTTTACTCTATTAGCTTCCTGCATTCAATGTACGGTGTCTACAGTGGGTCAAAATACGTTTTTTTCCCCTCAGAAGTCGTTATGAGCTGGAGAATAATGTAGACACAACATGTATACATATATATGTAGCTATATATTACATGAATATATGTATAGTTACATATTACAGAGAAATATTTAATATATAACTATATAGTTATACATACATACATAAAATAAATCTACTATATTAATATTCATTTTTTATATACATATATATATATATATATATATATATATATATATATATATATATATATATAAATATATATATATATATATACAAACACACACACATAAATGATATATATCATTAAACAGCCTCATTCACACAGGCCTACTATAGTGTACACCTGTGTGAGGGCTGTGTTTACCTGTACAGGGATGCATAGGTGTTCTGTATATCTCCATGCAGGCATTCCCATTCATGTCAATTGGAAAGCAACACCCCACATTTACCTCACCCACCTCATTCACACTGAACACCCCACATTTACCTCACCCCCCTCATTCACACTGAACACCCCACATTTACCTCACCCCCCTCATTCACACTGAACACCCCACATTTACCTCACCCCCCTCATTCACACTGAACACCCCACATTTACCTCACCCCCCTCATTCACACTGAACACCCCACATTTACCTCACCCACCTCCTTCACACTGAACACCCCACATTTACCTCACCCACCTCATTCACACTGAACACCCCACATTTACCTCACCCACCTCATTCACACTGAACACCCCACATTTACCTCACCCACCTCCTTCACACTGGACACCCCACATTTACCTTACCCTCTACATTCACACTGAACACCCCACATTTACCTCACCCATGACCCACCTCCTTCACACTGGACACCCCACATTTACCTAGCCCCCCCCCCTCCCTCACACTGAACAGCCCACATTTACCTCACCCCCCCCCCCCCTCATTCACACTGAACACCCCACATTTGCCTCACCCACCTCCTTCATGTTGAACACCTCCCATTAACCTTGTGTCCCTCCCTCACACTGAACACCCCACATTTACCTCACCCTCCCCCCCTCATTCACACTGAACTACCCACGTTTACCTCACCCACCTGCTTCATGCTGAACACCTCCCATTATCTTTGGGCCCATCCCTCACACTGAACACCTCACATTTACCTCACCCCCTCATTCACATTGGATACCCCACATTTACCTCACCCTTCTCAGTCACATTGGACACCCCACATTTACCTCCCCCACCTCCTTAAAGCTAGACACCCCACATTTACCTCACCCCCCCCCCTCATTCACACTGGACACCCTACATTTACCCCACCCCCCTCCTTCACAATGAACTACCTACATTTGCTTAACCCTCCCATTACTTTGCGCCCTTCCCTCAAACTGAACACCCCACATGTACCTCACCCCTTCCTTCACACTGGGCGCCCCACATTTACCTCACCCACCTCCTTCACAATGGACATCCCACATTTACCTCACCCCCCCCCCCCCAATTCACACTGGACACCCCACATTTACCTCCCCCACCTCCTTCACGCTAGACGCCTCAGATTTACCTCACCCCCCCCCCCCCATTTACACTGGACACCCTACATTTACCTCACCCCTGCTCATTCACACTGGACACCCCACATTTAACTCACCCTCCCCCTCATTCACACTGAACACCTCCCATTAACCTTGTGCCCCTCCCTCACACTGAACACCCCACATTTAGCTCACCCCCCTCATTCACACTGGACACCCTACATTTACCTCACCCCCCTCATTAACACTGAACACCCCACATTTTCCTCACCCACCTCCTTCACGCTAAACACCCCACATTTACCTCACCCCACCCCCCATTCCCACTGGACACCCCACATTTACCTCACCCTCCTCCTTCACGCTGAACACCCCACATTTACCTCCCCCATCTCTTTCACGCTAGACACCCCACATTTATCTCACCCACCTCCTTCACGCTGAATACCTCCCATTAACCTTGTGCCCCTCCCTCACACTGAACACCCCACATTTACCTCACCCCCCCTCGTTTACTCTGAATACCCCACATTTACCTCATGCGCCTCCTTCACACTGTACATCCCCATAAACCCTGTGCTCCTCCCTCACACTGAATACCCCCCATAAACCATATGCTCCTCCCTCACAGTGAACACCCCACATTCCCATCACGCTCCTCCCTCACACTCAACACCCCACATTTACCTCATGCCCCTCCCCCACACTTAACACCCAACATTTACCTTAGTCGACCTTGTTGACATTGTCCTTAGAATTCGAAATATAGGGCATCATGTTGACAAGTATTGGTGATAGGATAGTATCCACTACCCAGATAGTTAGCAGTGGTATATGTGACAAAGTTGATATTTTTGACAATCATAGGAGGGAACCTTCCTTGTCAATCATATGTAGTTTTTACAGGCATGGTGTAGCTTCTTCAGGATAGAGATGGTGGTACAAGGTTGTAAACGCATACATATACCCAGGGAAGTGACTGGCCTCATAGAGATGAAACAAATCGTCCTACATAAGTTGTACCTGTTTATCTGCAGTCTTCCCTTCTCTACATTTCTTCAGGCTGGGTTCACACTATTGCAAATTGGATGCGGGTTTCCCCACATGTCAGGAGATTGTGACCGTCTCTCACAGGAGTCCTGTGGACCTTCTGGTCTATTTCAGGTCCGAATTCAGCCTAAAATGTGGACCGAAATCAGACCTGAAACAGGGACGCACCGGACCCCTGCTGTGAGCTGCTCCATACGGCAGTGTGAACCCAGCTTCAAAGTACAAAACTTATAAAGCTTGTCTGAGCTGTCAGAAAAAAGGGGGCAGAAAGCTGAAATTCTACACTGCAGAGCTCAGTCAGGAATACTCAGACAGCTGATTGGAGGGAACACGGGAACAGAGGCTGAGACGGTGAATCAGCTGGAGATCCCTCCCCTGTCACCTTTTTTTCTCTTGGTATCAGGACAAATTGTCAGTAGTGATTCATGCTGATAGCAGAG
Source organism: Lithobates sylvaticus (assembly GCA_028564925.1). Classification (NCBI taxonomy): domain Eukaryota; kingdom Metazoa; phylum Chordata; class Amphibia; order Anura; family Ranidae; genus Lithobates; species Lithobates sylvaticus. The sequence continues at coordinate 503,946,484 of CM053028.1, read as the reverse complement.
GAATGAGACAGCAGACAGAAATTATACTTAGGCCCCTTTCACACTGGGGCGGTTTTCAGGCGCTACAGCGATAAAAATAGCACCTGTACAGCGCCTGAAAAAATCCGGCCCCATTCACTCCAGTGCGAAAACCGAAGGGCTTTCACACTGGAGCGGTGCGCTAGCAGGACGGTCAAAAAAGTCCTGCTAGCAGCATCTTTGGAGCAGTGAAGGAGCGGTGTATTCACCGCTCCTATACCGCTCCTACCCATTGCAATCAATGGGACACCACGGCAATACCGCTGCAATACGGCCGCAAAGCGCCGCTACGGTGGCGCTTTGCGGGGGTTTTAACCCTTTTTCAGCCGCTAGCGGGGGTTAAAACCGCACTGCTAGCGGCCGAATACCACGGCTAAAACAACGGTAAAGCATCGCTAAATATAGCGCTGCTTTACCGCCGACGCCGCTCCCGCCCCAGTGTGAAAGGGGCCTTAGTGCTGCCGATTGAGACAAGTACCCACAGATGTAACAACCCCGGTCTCAGCTTTCCTTCTCCAGATACTCCAGCAATGACCACCATAGATTAATCCATCCTATAAAAATGTGTAGAGATAGACCTCATGGTGCAGCATATCAAAATGCGTTTATTAGATTAAAAGGAGATGGTGATAATATCCGGCGTTCCCCACCAACAAGATGGGCACCGCGTCCCAGCATACACCAGCATCATATCGCTGACTCCTCCCTATGCGTTTTTGTCATTGAGTGGAACCAAACCATTGGTTTTATGGTTTCAAAAAACAGATACATTCCTGGAATGCCGGGATTGCTAACCGTCACATTTGCTTGTGTCATCAACCAAACTGTCAAACCATCAAATTGCTGGTGTCATAACTGATCACATGTGCAGCACCATGGTTGCAGATCGAGCAGAAGCAGCTTACTTGGCTTTAAAGGAGAGAAGAGTTTAATTCCTCTTTAAGTCTTTCAGCAGATCGGCCTCTACAAACTCGGCAGTGTCTAAAAGTGCCTAAAAATGCAAAGTAACTGAGCATGTTCAGAGCAGGGTGACCGTGTATTACTGGATTTTAAACAGTATGGACGCTTACTTTTAATGTTTTACATAGCTGTACCTGCAAAAGGGGCCAGCCTGAAGTCATCTAGCAGGACTTCATTTTCTGACTAAAGTTCCACTTTAAGCGATTGTCCCTTAAAAATCCATGGGTGCAGGACTTACTTCTCTGTATATCCACTTCAGTGTTCCACCACCAGAGAGACACATAAACTGCTTACCAGATAGTTAGTCCCCTGGTAATGAGAGGCCTAACTGCACTTTAAGATCTGCCATGGACACAGAGTATTGGAAACCAAAATTGTTCTGCCATAATGTACTCAACCAGAATGAATAAATGCTATCAAACACAAAGAGAAAAGCACTGGAGCTCCATAGTGTAGTGTTAAAATACAGTCAATTATTATATAAATAAAAGGTACAAAACAATTAAAATAGAGACAAACCACAAACAATGCTCAGCCGAGCGGGCATGATGACGTCAGTGCTAGGCTCCCTCAGATGCATTTCATCACAAGGAAAGTCATTAAGTCATTACTTACTATTAGACTGCTTTCACACTGAAAGCACCAGCTGTTAGCGCTAAAGCGCTGCTCGTTTTAACGGCGCTTTAGCTCTGTTTAAGCTGCGCTTTTACACCGCTTTTCGGCCATTAGCGGGGTGCTTTTAACCCCAAAAAAGGGTTAAAAACTCCCGTTTTGTGGCCCTTTCAAAATGCTTTTCAGGCGCTTTGAAAGCGCTGCCCATTCATTCCAATGGGTAGGGCATTTTGGGAGCACTAAATACAGCGCTCCCAACCCACCCCAAAGATGCTGCTTGCAGGACTTTTCAGAACGTCCTGCAAGCACACCGCCCCAAGTGTGAAAAGTCACACTGGAATAAATGGGAGGCGGTTTCCAGGTGCTTAGCAGAGGCTATTTCCAGCGCTAAAGTGCCAGAAAACTGGCCCAGTGTGAAAGGGGTCTTAGTGCAGATCTTTTTCATATATGTTATATCTTAACTTTTCTAGTTGTTGTAAACAGTGAAAGTGTTCCCTCTTCAGTGATTCATTTGTGTGAGAGAGTGGTCAACTTTGAATGCTAATCAGATGTAGCCATGACCACTGTTCTTCTCTCCCCGTGTCTGCTGGCAGGATGGTAATTCTGAGATGCCTACTAAGCAATTATCAAGCCTTCCTCCCTAGTTGGGCCAAGTTGGAAGGAGGTGCTTCGGCACTGAACAGCACTGCTGAGACCCTCAGATAGAGTTGTTCAGCCTGTTCTACCAATATGTGGTTGCTATCAATGGAAGTAGCTGTGACAATATCCACCATAGGGACACATTGGAGTACAGTAACTTTCAGTCCCTTGGTTAGGACTAGACATATGCACACTGAAATATTTCGTTTCTGAATTTCGTTTTCGTCCGAAAAATAAATTTATTTAGTTACTCCCGAAATTCGTTTTTATTTATTTTGTTTCGTTAAAAAATGCATTAGTCCAAAAATCCAAAATAATTAAGGTAGAATCTGTCATTGAAGGCTTATGGTGTCTGTCGAATGTTCTAAGAAGATTCGACGGAGCAGCTAAACTGTACGACACTGCAATTGTACATTTCCGGTCTAATGTTCCACCTACAAGCTATAGTAGAATTCTAATGTTGTATGACACTAGTAATAATTATATTTATTAATTATTATTACTAGTCAACCAACATTAGAATTCTTCTATAGCCTATGGGCGGAGCATTTAACCATAAATGTCCACTCGCGGCGACTGCTTCGTCTAATCTTTATGTCGAATCTTTTCTCTCTATGTCGAATAATCTTGGACTAATAGAGTTAGGTTAGGCACTTTCAAACTTTTTTGCTATTGTCTCTATAATGTCGAATATTTTCTCTCTATGTCGAATCTTTTCTCTCTATGTCGAATAATCTTGGACTAATAGGTTAGGCACATTCGACCACAGGTTCTATGGACACAGATCACTATTGTCAGCGTCATGTCGAATCTCCTATCTATATCGAAATGTTGTCACAACGAAAACAAAAATAAAGCATTTGTTTATGTCGGATCTTTCGGTTTTCGGATTCTGCGCGTTCGAAAATACCCGAAAGTCGGACGAAAATGCATTCGGACAAAAACAAATGCACATGTCTAGTTAGGACTTCTTCAGCTAAGTATATTATCAGTCTGGAAATTTCTTTACCTACTTGCCCTTTTTACTTTGGGGTATATCTGCTATTGGCTCAACAAGCTCAGTCGCTTTTAGACTCCAATGAAAAGAACATGTGGTAGGTTGACAACATAGGAGAACAATAGGTTGATGGGAAAAAGCATTGTCTCCCTAGAACAAGAAGTTCCAAAACAAGGGCCCTATTTCAGGGTCATCAGCTAATATTTTAATAAGAAACGCAGAATTAAAAAGACCGAAAATGACTTTGAAAATTATATTAACATAGTACAGAATATATGTCATTTTAGTGAATGAGTTGATATCTACTTTAAGGTATAAAGCCCAGAATTTTTCAAACTTGCTCAGTAATCAAAGAACATATAGACAAAAATTATATTTAAAAAAAAAAGAAAACAAAATAAAATAGAAAAAGTTCCCTGTAGGGATTTTTTGCAATTTTTGTAACTTAAAAAAAAAACTTTTAAAAAACTTACAATAAATTCAGACATAAAAAGAAAAACATGATGTCCTGCCCTTAAATATGTGTTTAAATTAATTCATTCAGGCTGCATTTCAATCAGCGAGTGTGAATGGCTCACAGATAACAGGGTGGCCTCTTAATGACCAAGAACTGATTCAGCCCATTTCAGGACTGCATCCCGCAGCCCAACAAAAATGTTCCATTAAGGGAATTGTGCTCTACAGCAGAGCGCGCAGGGTAAATACAGTGAAAGAATTTTCGTCTTCTTCTTAAGGCCACAAGGGAAACCTCTAAAGTATGTAATTAAAGTCTTAAGCCTGGCAGCACCAAACATTTTGTAGTGTAAATGGGCAGTCTAGGTGGGCCAGATGGCCCCTATCTGGTGTCTGACTCTATGTCTCCAATCGTGCACATAAAATAAGGCTTCTATTCCTCTGGAAGATATATGATCCATTCATCCGCAAACAAGAGCGATCTCTACAAGGAAAATTGTTTTCTACTATAAGTGAAAAAAATTATATGATTAAATGTATAAACGAAAGACGTTTAACGAAGTTCTCCTGGTAATGGGGAATTTCAGCCAAACAACTAAATGCATTGTTGACGGGAACTTGTATTTCATTTTAAACATTTAACCTCTTCGTACCTGGGCGGGGATCATTGATGTCTAGTTGCCCAGACCAAATTAAGCAGCATCCATATGGCTCAGTTAACTTGACTTTAACTTTATGATGAACTTGTCTACTCGAAAAACATTTTGCACTGCTTATTTATTTTATTTTTTTAATGGACCTATACGCCTTTTATTTAGTCTTAATTATTATCATACTTCAATTATTTATTATAAGCTTACAAATAGGCAAAAAACTGCAAAAATATATTTTTTCAATAATATTTCTTAAAAACTTTTTCTTTTTTTCTTTTTTGCAAATTCACTTTAATAGGTGGAGCTTGCCAGTTGCTTCTGTCAAAATACCTCTGTTTGTGCAAGACACAATGACATTTGAACTGTAAGATTAAAGTCATCCTTCTTGTTAAAAAAAAAGATTAGAGTCATCGCATGAGAGAGCAATGCTGATCGGTTCATGATCACTGTATCCCTAAGGGCCGCTCTCAGATATGGAGCTGTCACAGAATTAGCAGGTAGCACGAGTGCTAGATTCAGGATCCATTTGAGAACATTTATTAACATATCTTCAGCACTGGGCATCACGTTAGGGGCAATAATATCAGGACTGAGGGCAGGAAGGGTATAAAAGCAAAGGTCCTACCTAAGAACAGGAATCACAAGACACCACGAGATCTGTGATAACTTTTATTAGTCAGAAGACCCTATTATGTGGCCTTCTCTGGTTTAGTTTCAGTTTGTTACTGATGCCTTACTTCATGGCTAAATCCTGCATACTCTCCCATCCAATAATATAGCTTTTACTGATCACGGAAGACAAAAAACATCAATATACCTACCTTTTTAAGAGAGCGAACAAGGCTTAAAACCTTTGTCAATGTTTTTTTGAATGCTCCGGGTATGCTCAACCCTTAAATTCTAAAGATCCCATGCCGGCTCCTCTGACTTTTCAATCACGGAAAATAACACAAGTTTTGCCCCAAACCTCCATCTTCCATCTTTTCCTTGTCCCCTAATGCCAGGGTGCTAGGTGAAATTCTTTCACTCCCAATCCAATCACTGTCCAAATCTTGCTGATGTCACCTCCATAACATCTCCAAAATTTGTCCTTCTTTCCAATGACATCACCAACCTACTAGTTCACTCCCTTATTATCTCTCTCCACAACTATTTCAACTCTTGGTCTACCTCCACACAGAATTCCTCCTTTCAATGTATTATGAATGCTGCTGCCATACTCATCCACCTTACGAACCATTTGGTGCCATTCCGATTTTAGATTGTAAGATCTCACAATCGGGGTCCTCCTAACCCTCCCATCTGGGATTGCACTCTAACTGTACTGTCTCCCTCTATATAGTAAAGTGCTTTAAAATTATTATTAATAATAATTCACTAGTACCAGGTCTTTTTTGGGATTATAGCTAGGGCATGAGGAAGGATTCATTCTGTCATACCTGAAGACTGGAGTCAGTGCCACCCCAGTCATCTGTGAGGCAACATATGTGTATTGCTGAGTGCAGCTGATGCATTTTACAGTGCTGACTATGATGTATACAGGGCTTTTTTCAGCAGGAATGCGGGGGGGGACACCTCCATGACAAGGGTTGGTAAAGTGAGCTGGAGGGTCTACTGTTGCTGGCTGCTGCAAGATCTATTGTTGCAGCAAGGGAACTATTGTTTGCCAGGCTGGTCTATTGTTGTTGGAAGATCTATATTTCCTGGTGGGGGGGGTCTATTGTCACCGGGGGGTTGTGTTTCTGGGAGGAATCTCCTGTTGAGGAAGGGGGTCTATTGTTACTGGCTATAGGGGGTCTATTGTTGCTGGGTGATCGATTGTTACTGGGGGTATTTTATTGTCGGGGTCTATTGTTGCTGCAGGGGGTCTAATGTTGCTGGCTGCAGGGGAACTATTGTACTGCTGTTCTTGTTATAATTAACAAATTATATACAAATGACTAAGCACTGCAAAATGATACTTGGTTCTGTATTCTCTAAAATGGGCAGTACTGAGAAGAAGTGGCAATGAGGTGAAACCAAGGTTCTGTGCTGTGGATAAGAGGCAGATACAAGGTGTGGGAGAGAAGTACCTGTATCTATTCTCTGAGAAAAATAAAGACCTGGATGTATAACATTTGGACTGTGTGCCTGTTTTTTTTTTTATCGCACAGTTTGCAACACTTCACCCCTGAATTGAATTACTGAACCTCTTCGTGCCAACAGTACACAAATATGCGGCCTCTCAGCAGGTGGGCCTTTACGCTGAGCGGCTGCATATTTGCGTACCAGATATTAAATACAGTTGTGCCAAGAGCGCGTGCCCTGCACGCCGCCCTGGCACAGTTACTGGCATATGACGGAAAGCTCCCATTCGCATTAGCGATCATGTGGCCGCTGTGACAGTCAATCACGGATTGATCATAAATCCCGCCCCGCCTCTCAGCATCTGAAACCCCTTAAAGGGCCGGGAGGCGCCGGCACCAAGGGGTTCATACTGAAATGCTAACCAGCTTAACAGTATTTCCTGCTGCTCAGTATTTTCTGCTCTCTTTTTCAGCGTTAGACTGACTGCAGCATTCAGTGCATAGAGCAAGGCTGGCAAATGGTACTGCCCATCTGTCTACCAGTACAAGTCCTGCTGTACAGGGGATTACAGGAGGCTGATACATAAAATAAATTAAAGTATTATATATTATATTAGCGCGGCTTAAAAATACATTCAGTTATTTTGTTTAATCTCCTGCTCTACAGGACGTGATTGAGTAATTACTCATGGGACTACATTTAGCTTCTTTGGTCAAAGAATTACTCAGAGTACTATGTAAAACCGAGAGCTTCGTGTTCAGGGCAAGTTAGAAATCAGAACAACTCCACATTTCAAAACAGGTTGAATCACAAACATGATTTTCTTTCACCGGCATTCCGAGTAGCATACTTATAGAAATTCCAAGCCAGTTGTTTTAGACGCACCTGGCAAAACTCATTTGCCTCTACCCTCAATAGAGGACAACAGAATCCTTAAATATAGAAGACTTTAATTAACCAATATATTTTTTTCTCTCTAATCAAGGCCAAGTCAAAACATCTTTAAGTTATTTTATCCCAGACAAATTAAAGTTGCTGAGAGCAGACCGGCAGTCTGGACCAACAAGTCGAAATATCAGGCAGCTTGTTGCATGACAGAGAGCTTACTGAAAACACCAAGAAAACGGCAGAACTATCTTATAAATGAGATCATTCACTGCTTTTAAGTAGAATTAGGAGAGTGAAAAGAAAAGAGGACGACTGTACTCACATTGCTTTGATCAGCATGTACTTCCAATCAAATAATGTGTTCAGGGCTGGCCAGAGGGATCGTTATTGAGGGGTAGGTTCAACCTCAAACCGTTGACATGGTGTCTTTTATCACACAAAATGAGGAGGACCTCACACATCTTTTAGGGCTATGGATAAATTGCAGAGTAATAGAGAGGCTGAATGTTGACTGATTCAGCAAAGGAAAATTAATAAACAGGATGTTATTGGACAGATACCTCTGGCTGCTGTGGAAAGTTTATATTTTAGAATTGCATGCTTTCTGTGTTGGTTCAATTCATTTGAAATAAATTTGGGGTTGTAAGCACTCTTGATGTTTTAAAATATATCTTTGGATGAAAAACATGCAAAAAATCAACAATATTCGAAGATAACAAGCCACCAATCAAAACCAGTTTGACAGCCGTGAGGATGCATGACCTAAAACATAAACTGTGGGGGAGGAGGGGGGGTTAATAAAATTGGGGCACTCAGAATCTGGTGCAGCTTTGCATGGTAGCCAATCAGCTTCTAACGTCAGCTTGATCAGTTAAGCATTGACAATAGATAAAAATAGGTAACTGCTGTGCTGATCACAGTTAAAACAATATTAAGGCTCTCCCGAGCATCCAGCAGAGTATTGATGAACAACATAAAAAATATAGGTGCAGCGCTCATAAAAAATGTCCATAAAACATTAGTGTTTTATGGACATATGGAAATTGTTGAAGACAGTACCCTTGTTAAGGTATACACTATGTGTGGACAGAAAAGGAAAACCACTACCGGCACCCAATCACACTGCTGCTTACCCTCCTCTTTGGACCCTCATAACAAAGGTCAAATAGGCATCGGATGTATCCCAACACACCACGACCAAGCAGGCAAAGGGAGATGGATACAGGCACCCTGGTTTCCACGCTCCAATCACAATGTTCCAACCGTTAACTCCACACAAGTATTATTCTCATGGTACACAAAGGATCAAACCTCATGGTGCAGCAATCCTTAATCTCCTTTAAACTAATGAATAAAAGGTAGTACACTCACAATGTACAGGTAGAAAACACGATAGTTTTGTGTGGAATCATCCAGTGTTACCCACCGACAAGATTTCCGCTGCGTCACAGGCTCCTCCCTATGCATTTTGCCATGAGATGACGTCGTCAGTTTTGACAATAACCTGAAAGTTGATTTTGCATGCACCAGATTTTGCATGCTATAGTTTTAGTAACTGCGTTAGGGGCCATGCACTCACCCACAAATGCTGTCAAATTGGGACCAGCGGTTCTGTCCATACAACAACTGCATCCTAATATTCATAAATGGATCTGCCTGCACACAGATGTACAAAAAACACATGCACAGGTAAAAGGGCCCTTTGCACCAATGTAAGGATTGGTATGTCCATGTGCATGAGGCCTAAATCTCTATCCTTGAATTATTATAACGCAACTTTATATCCCAGGGATCACCTGATTTAAAGAGGAGCTCCACGCTCCCCCCAAAAAATGTAAGTCAGCAGCTACAAATGCTGTACCTGCTGTACCTTTTAGTATAAGGACACTTACCTGTCCAGGGATCCAGCGATGTCCTCACCAGAGCCGATTTGTCATTCGGCTTTGAGTGCAGGTGCTGGCATCTGAAGTAAGGGAAACAGGAAGTTAAGCCTGGTGGCTTTACAGCCAGTTTCCTACTGCCCATGTATGAGTCGTGCTGTGCCTTGTGAATGGCCCCTTCGTTTTTTTTGGGGCCTGTGATGTGTCCAAGAAGACTGCGGGGGAAGGAGGGGGCAAACTTCCGGCTCAGTTTGTCACGGCGATCTGAGCCGGAAGTGGAAGCTGGTACCTGTCAAAACCAGGTACCTGCTCCCCCTCCTCCCCAAAAAGTGCCACATGTGGTAATGGAGGGGGGGGAGGGTGCAAACAAGTGGAGCTTCCCCTTTTGGGTGGAGCTCTGCTTTAAGGTTATCTACTTGTCATGTACAATAGGATTTTTCTCATTTAGCCCCACAGGTTGAAAAAGAGAAATCATCTGATTCCCTGAACCACACTAAACAGCATGACAACATTGACAGTCCAGCCCTGCAGAATAGACTGGGAAAGCAGCTCTCAGGGTGTAATCAGCAGAGTTCTTCTGTTTCTTCAGCAGCTGTCACTGCACTGTTTTTATCAGGAGCAGATGTCAGTGCTCCTAAAACTGAATAGGACCAGCCATTGCGCTGAAAGTGGAGCTTTGTTGATTATTCCGGGATAGCTGCTCTCTAAGTGTAATCAGATGGACATCCAAGTCCTCCACCATACAGGAGACAGCTGGTTGACACAGAGGCAGGTGACTCCCCCCAGCTGCCCCCCCCCGCAACCCAACTACAGTGCCACTTCTCTACCTTTTGGCTAAGATCAAGTGTATCTTATCAGTGTCCAGTAGGGGTGCTGCGTCACTATGCTGGCCTTTTGGCTGGGATGGTTACCTGTATGGTATCCCCGCTGGTATGATGGGGGCTTGGAAGGCTAGTACCTACTAGAAACACAGCGCCCATGGATGTGGGGCTCAGGAGTAATTCCCCCTGGAGCATCCCAGTGCCTGCTGATTTTTATAATTCGAATGGGTCTACCTTGTCTGGCTATGGGCTGAGAATCCATGGTGTCTATGCCCCCTGGGAGTTGGTCACCCCATGGGGTGCTTTTGGTAACACTTGGGTTTGGGAACACCACGGTGTGAAAAAGGCACATGGCTACATCACTAAGTTTTTCTGCACTGCGCCTCTATAGGCTAGGCTTTTTGGCTAAGTCATTTTTGTTACCAGGCCTCAGGGCCTAGTCAGTGCACCTGCACTGGCATTATTTGTTAATTTTGTTCTCTCTCACGTTTTGTTACTTTGCACTTTTGTTTGTGCTTTCTTTTATTACTGGATGGAGGGTGTGGGTCCTTGGGCCTACCCTGAAGTCTAGGGGGAGGATGTTTAGCCATCAGGTTCCTTCCTCTCCTGAACCAGGGGGTTTCTCTTCGGGAGAACCCCTTACCTAGTACTCGTTGGTTGGCTGACCACGAGGAGAGGGGTCTGCCAGGACTTTTGGCTAGGTGGACCAAGTTGAGCCTTGCCCCTGTCAGGATCCTTATGCCCTGGGGAGTCAGAGTAAGGTAACGCTCCTTTGGAGGGTGGACAAGAGACACACCATTAAGTGCACTTTTTTGTGTGTGTTGTTTATATGCACTTTTTTTGTACAGAAGATCTACATTTAGAGATGCTTGCGGCCTCCTTCTGACCTACTTCTTATCTCCTTTCAAGCTGCTTTATCATTTCCATTGACTTGGATAGGGAGAAATGTAGTTTCGAAATGAATAAAGGCTTGAGTACACAAGCCCTAACAAATACTAAAAAACATAACTGCTTTCCTAAAAACAACTAACGTTTTTATCCTACGTCAGCAGCTAATGTCAGTTACTAGCTCTGAGCTCTAGCACGACTTGTGTCCAAAGAGCTTTAGGTAGGTGCAGACGCCAAGGGGGTTCCCTAGCTGACCTACCTATGTCATTCCGTGTGACATAGGTAGGCCCTGGGCACCTACGGCTGGATCTGGAGCCAGAACACCAATGGGGAGATCCTGCAACTGTATGTTTATTTCAGCTTATTTTCCAAATACACGTGTTTATATAATCCGTTAAATATAAACAGAGCCATAGCCCTGAATATTATTAATAGTAATATTATGATAATGTGTTTATTTACCAAGCGCTAACCATTTTCCTGCAGTGCAGTGCATTTGGGGATAGGTATACATGCAGCACATCAAACATGCTTCCTAGAATTCTGCTTTACATAAATGCTAGTCAGAAATAAGTTTCTGTGAAAAGGCTTTGCATCTTCATGAACGGAGTAGGGTGGGGGGGTTTATAGCTGTATAAAAGATGCATTGCCACCCAAAATGTATCAATATTTAAATACTCATTACAAATTTGGAAGTGGTTTGGAGTGGTATGTTTTCGTCTTCTAAAATAAACTCGTTACCCTGCTATATTCCCGCTATACTATATTTATGTTTTTTCCAGATGAAAATATCTAGTCACTGTGTTTATTTGGAAATAGATTTTTCCCCTTTGGCATACCTAAAGAAATCTCTTAAAGAAATAGTGGCTTAAAATATCTAAAGCTAAATTAGAAGCAGTTAAAAAAATGCAAATATGTGTTTTAAGGTCCACAAACAGCAAAAGAAAGCCCCGCGAGTTGAAAGTCTGCTTGCTGGGTCTGGTGGAGCCCTTAGCCCTTAGCAAGGTTATGAGAGTGCTTTTTGAGTATGTTGTTATATTATACTAGAAAACGTATAGTTTTGCGCTGGAAGTCATCTAATTCCCCTTACCTGCAGCAGTAGAAATCTCTGGTTAATTCAGTGCTTACCCTGTATAAGGCTTTCTACGACGCTAGAGGTTGTCCAACTAAATTTGACAAGATCTGGATTGGAGTACCATGAAACTATTACAGAACCGTCAGTGTGACCGTCCACCCAAGGTCCTTTTACTGGTGTCCTAAGCCCACTTTGGTGTAGCCTCTGAGGTTCCTATATCTTAACCATGTCTGTTTTTGAGTGACAGTGCCCCTAATGTATTTAACCAAATTTCAACCTCTATCGTTGTGGAAGCTTGAAGATCTGTCTTGATCCTTCCTGTCCTATGATGTTAAATGTATTAATTTCTCCTAATCATATCTTACCATAAGGACTTTATGCGACCCCCCCAATGGTAGTTCAAGCACCCTCTTTAGCCTGTAATTGCGGCGCTGTATCTATGTTATATCTATGTTATTGATTGTATTTTTTCCTTGATTATTTGGGGGTTTTTTTTCAATTTTTTTTCTCTCTGGCAGTGGTTCCCTCCACTGTCTTTTGATATAACTTGAATATTCAATAAAAATAGACGTATATAAAAAATAAAATAAAAACAGCAAAAGAAAATATTTGAAATAAAAAGCCTTCTACCTTAAATACCTTTGGGCTTGGCATATCCTATTCAGATGGGCTACTCCAAAATGGTAAACAGAGGCCACAAGAGCATGCAATTTTCACTGCATGCTCTCTCTTTTCCCTCTAGCAGTGCCTCTAGCACTGTCTCTCCCTCTAGCTTTAAAGTCCAGTGGATGTCTTGTTTAGATGTGCGGCCAATGAGCAGTAAAATAACCCTTATAAATTGATTCCAATGTATTTTGTTAATTTTTGTCAACATTTCTAGGAAACAAAAACTCTCTATTTTATTCATTTCTACTTTCTCCAGTTAGGAGAAAGGACATAGGTTGTTGGAGCCCTTAGCCCTTAGCAAGGTTATGAGAGTGCTTTTTGAGTATGTTGTTATATTATACTAGAAAACGTATAGTTTTGCGCTGGAAGTCATCTAATCCCCCTTACCTGCAGCAGTAGAAATCTCTGGTTAATTCAGTGCTTACCCTGTATAAGGCTTTCTACGACGCTAGAGGTTGTCCAACTAAATTTGACAAGATCTGGATTGGAGTACCATGAAACTATTACAGAACCGTCAGTGTGACCGTCCACCCAAGGTCCTTTTACTGGTGTCCTAAGCCCACTTTGGTGTAGCCTCTGAGGTTCCTATATCTTAACCATGTCTGTTTTTGAGTGACAGTGCCCCTAATGTATTTAACCAAATTTCAACCTCTATCGTTGTGGAAGCTTGAAGATCTGTCTTGATCCTTCCTGTCCTATGATGTTAAATGTATTAATTTCTCCTAATCATATCTTACCATAAGGACTTTATGCGACCCCCCCAATGGTAGTTCAAGCACCCTCTTTAGCCTGTAATTGCGGAGCTGTATCTATGTTATATCTATGTTATTGATTGTATTTTTTCCTTGATTATTTGGGGGTTTTTTTTCAATTTTTTTTCTCTCTGGCAGTGGTTCCCTCCACTGTCTTTTGATATAACTTGAATATTCAATAAAAATAGACGTATATAAAAAATAAAATAAAAACAGCAAAAGAAAATATTTGAAATAAAAAGCCTTCTACCTTAAATACCTTTGGGCTTGGCATATCCTATTCAGATGGGCTACTCCAAAATGGTAAACAGAGGCCACAAGAGCATGCAATTTTCACTGCATGCTCTCTCTTTTCCCTCTAGCAGTGCCTCTAGCACTGTCTCTCCCTCTAGCTTTAAAGTCCAGTGGATGTCTTGTTTAGATGTGCGGCCAATGAGCAGTAAAATAACCCTTATAAATTGATTCCAATGTATTTTGTTAATTTTTGTCAACATTTCTAGGAAACAAAAACTCTCTATTTTATTCATTTCTACTTTCTCCAGTTAGGAGAAAGGACATAGGTTGTTGGGGGGACAAGGGATTCTGCAGAGGTAGTAAAAGAGAATAATTATTCTCTGAAAATGTATGACACAATAATGTAACTTATTTAAATTTTGCACAGTACACAATTTACAATTAATTAGCACATATTTTAGTAACACTGGGGTAGAAATACTAAAGCGGGTGCACTCAGAATCTGGTGCAGCTTTGCATGGTAGTCAATCAGTTCCTGACCTCAGCTTGTTCAGTTAAGCTTGTCTAAATCCTAAAATTCTAAATCCTGGAAACGAATTGTTTTTTATGCAGAAGTGAACCTGATTTTACACTCCCTAGATTTAGTAAATAAACCCACTGTGTCATTTTTTCATATAAAATAGCTGGGCAAAAAGCTTTTAAAGTATTCTTAACAGCAGTAAAATTGCATTAAAATAAGCCTTCAATGATCTCTGTAGGTGTAGGCACTGTGAAATTACTCATTTTGAAATGTCCTCATGCACACAGCGAGGTTAACCCAGTTGCATGACGCTCCAGCATTTATGTGCAGGTGGTAAGAGTCCACTCGCACCAATAAGGACCAGAGTGCATGGGTCCATATAATAAAATAACGCTGCATTCAGATTTATATAAATTATAAACTGATCGACTGACTATAGAGTCTCTGTTGAAATCTTTGAAAATGAATTACACTAGAGTACCTGCAGCTACAGAGGTCAGTAATAGCTTGTTTAAAACTCTTTTTACCACTCTTGAATAAAAGGGAAATATTCTAATGTCCATAGTGTGGGCGTAGGTGCACCTCAAGCTCAGATGTTTATAAATCTACAATAAAAAAATAAAAAAAGATTTTAGGTACGTGAACATTTTAGATATGGAAATGTGGTAAATATTAAAATGTTTCTAGTACTTGTCAGTTTAGTTAGTTGTCATGCAAGTTGGCTTTCTTTCTTTTTTTCTTTCTCTTTTTCTTTCCTTTTATAGTACTTATCAGTTTAGTTAGTTGTATTGCCTCTCTCTCACTCTCTTTTTCTTAACTTTTTTAGTACTTGTCAGTTTAGTTAGTTAGTACTTGTCAGTTTAGTTAGTTGTCATGCTACTCTCTTTTTCTTTCTTTCTTTCTTTTTTTCTTTCTTTTTTTTCTGTCTTTCTCTTTCTTTTTTTCTTTCTTTCTTTTCTTTCTTTTCTTTTCTAGTACTTGTCAGTTTAGTTAGTTATCATGCCCCTCTTTCTTCCTCTCTTGAGTTGCACTTAGCCGTTAGTCGAACCGATCACCTGCAGAGAGTAAAAGCTTGTCATTGCCCCATATCTTCTCAGTAGGGAGCCTCTCTCCTCACTGGTAGCCCAGGGGTTACACAATCAGTTCTTTAGTGTAATTTGTCCTTGCGCGTCCTTGTCCAATTTGTGCACATTTGCATGAGTGGCGTTTGTAAGACCAGTTTTAAAATAGAAGCTCATTTGTGGGTTTTTTCCTGGAAATGAATGAGCTGTGTGTGGCTAACTACAGCGCAGTCACTTTGTGTAAAAATCACACACAGCCCACTCCACACTGATACCTTCTTTTCTCCACAAAACTTTAGGATATTTTTTTTAAAATATGGAACAGCTGGATTAGCTATACACATTGCTCAATCGGGCAAGATTAGTGCATCTAATATTTATTAAATAATGTTAAAATGTAAACGAATGTAAACATTTCTTTATGAATTATAAATGAAAACTCTGGCCAATAGTACAGCTGCTGGTGGTCTTGTTTCTTCGGCTCTCCTTCTTACGGGACTTAAATGGCATCCATACATTCAGAAACATCCTGCTGGAAGAGCAGTCTCGATGGCTTTGGCAAGGAATTGTTGGAACAGAGTTTATATTGGCTGTGAGATATCTATCAGCCTCCTCTCTATTCCTATTCACAGTTCATGTGTGCACCACACAACAAATATGGTGGTGACCAATGGAGCCAGAGCCTTTCAACCAAGAACTGCTTATCTAATGCTCTCTATATAAATTACAGTTTGGTTGTATGTTCTATGTCTAACCTCCTTCAGCTTTACCAAGACAGTAAAATGGGAGAGCTGCCTTAACTAACCATTACATTTGATTCCATTCAGCCAGGCGCTTGTACTACATAGTTGGTCTACAGAAGGTTATACAATCAGATTTTACCATTTATGCTTAGCAATACAATCTTTGTTGAAAACTTGCATACTATTGGTTTATTTTTATTTTATTTTTGTCAATACTTTATTTTTGCAAGAAAACATACAGTAAATACAGAAACCACTATTGGTTTATTTTAAGTATAACTAAAGGCAATTTTTTTTTTTTTAGTTTTGGAAAGAGTGGAGAGGGATATTAGAACACCTGTCAGTTTTTATTGCTGTCGTTGCCCCCTTTAAAGAGATACAACCTCCATATTTGTCCTGTTTACGGTTATTTTGAGAGTTTTAATAAAAGAAAATCCTAAATTTTGGGTTGTCCCCAAAAAAGTAATAGAGGGGACATTTTCCAATGGGTACACTAGTTCTGGCGAGCTGGGGGTTCCCAAGGAATTTCCTTAATTTGTAGGGATTTCCTTTCACTTTCTGTTTGGCTATAGGACAGGAAGTGAATGGAAATCTCTGCAATGGGGCACAGATGGAGAAAAAAAAAATATGACAGGGGTTGCAACCCTCCCTTGCTCTATCCAAAATGAAAAAAAAAAGTTTTGCCAATAGTGTACAAGAGCGGTTCTCTCAAACCTGTTATTTCAAGGTACAGTCTAATAATAATTTTAAAAAAGTCCTTACAGGGAGCTCCATCTCCTTTTTCAGGTATTCGGTATTATATTCAGGCACATAGACAAACCTGATCTTTTACATGCAGTTGATGCACATTTTCTTACTGCATTTGTCCGGTGAGGTCACTTTCTTCTTTTTTCTTTCCCTGGGCTTCTATGTGCACTGTGATGAGTTGCAGTGCATTTACCTGCATTTGCATGTTTGCGGTGTAGAAAAATGCAGCATGCTCTACTCTTTTTGACTGTGCTGCACTGCAATAATGTCAACTATGCCCATAGGATTACCTTAATTTTGGACTGTCTATGCAGTTGGAGTGCCGTCCAAAATGCAGCCAACTGCATCCCACTGCATTAGGTGTGACAGGGCCCTAACAGTATGAAGAGTTGGCCAAATGATCAGACAAAAATTAACAGCAACTTGAAGTTTACCTAGCAGGAGAAAAGTTCAAAATGAATCTTAGAAAGTATAATTTTACCAAAAGAGTATTTGATACTTGGAATAGACTTCCGGCAGAGGTAGTGAGTCAGTCAACAGTTAATGGTTTCAAACATTTCTGGGACAAACATAGATTAAAAAGAGCAAAAAGTAAAGAAAGATGGGGCAGACTTGATGAACCACATGTTTTTTTTTCTGCTGAGTCTCTTCAATATTTCTGCACTTCTAGATATATCTATATATATATCTATATCACCTATGGAACACGGAAGCAAGGATCACTGAGGTCTGGCTAGCAAAGGTGATGACATAAGAGCACCCAGGTTCGGCACAATGTGAACACAGTCCAATGAGGGAGTGGGAAGGGTGAACAACCGTACTGGGGTACAGTAAGAGGCAAGTGTAAGCAAACCCTTAAAGCGCTTGTTACCCTAACACTTTATATATTTGATATGTGCCTGTTGTACCATGTACTTGTATGAGAAAGTATCCTGTTTTCTTTGGTATTGCTTCCTTTCTGTGAAATCCCTGGCATCCCTGCTAATCCCCTGGCTTTCCTATTAAAAACTGACCACTCTAAGCAGGAGAGCACACCATGGTCAGTTCTCTAGCTATGCTGGGAACTCAAGCATGCTCTCCTCCAATGATCAGACTTGTCCTGAAACGACCCCACAGCACAGCCATTCACTGGGAAGCGCAGTGTGCTGCTGCTTATCGTCCCCCAGCTCTTATGCAGCTACAAGGGAATGTAAACTATCTAAAACTATCCCCTATTTTTGTAGACGCTATAAATTTTGCACAAACCAATCAATATACGCTTATTGTGATTTTTTTTACCAAAAATATGTAGAAGAATACATATCAGCCTAAACTGAGGAAAACATTTTTTTTAATATTTTGGGGGGATATTTATTATAGCAAAAATTAAAAAATATAGATTTTTTTTGCAAAATTGCCACTTTTTTTTGTTTATAGCACAAAAAATTAAAACCGCAGAGGCAATCAAATACCACCAAAAGAAAGCTCTATTTGTGCGGAAAAAAGGACGTAAATTTTGTTTGGGTACAACGTCGCACGACCGCGCAATTGTCAGTTAAAGCAACGCAGTGCAGAATCGCAAAAAGTGCTCTGGTCAGGAATAAAATCCTCCGGGGCTGAAGTGGTTAATGAATATAGTCCATATTCAGAGTGTGTACACAACACCACGGCACAGCATGACAGCCAGAGAACTAAATTTTTTTAAATAGGGTCAATGGCCACTCATGTACATTTCTACTGCCAGGTTTTCTTTAGAAAAGATGGCCAATGCTAAAGTAATTAAAATATTTCTGGAAAGGAGAAAATAAGTCTCTTTATAGTGGATCCATGCTTTGTCTACTCTATGCAGGCAAAGAAACACTTTCACCTTAACCACTTCAGCTCCGGAAAGGTTCACCCTCTTTCCTAACAGCACTGCATTACTTTAACTGACAATTGTGCAGTCATGCAATGATGTACACAAATAAAATTGATGTCCTTTTTTTGATCGGCTCTGAGTTTTTAATTGTTTGCCCTATAAACAAAAAAAGACAGACAATTTAAAAAAAAAGAAAAAAAAAAATATATATTTATTTATATATATTTATTTATTTATTTATTTATTTATTTATTTATTTATTTTAATTTCTGCTATAATACATATCCCAAAAAAAAATTATAAAAAAACAAATGTATTCATCAGTTTGGGACAATATTTTTGGTAAACAAAACCCGAATAAGTGTATATTGATTGGTCTGCACAAAAGTTATAGCAGCTACAAAATAGGGGATATATTTTTGGAATTTTTATTATTGTTATTTTTTTTAACTAGTAATGGTGGAGATCAGCAATTTTTAGTGGGACTGCGACATTTCGGCGGACAGATCGGACATCTAACTGACATTTTTGAGAAAAAAATATTTTTTTACTTTCTGCTATAAAACACATCCAATAAAAAAAATTAAAAAAATCTAATTTCTTCATCAATTTAGGCCAATACGCATTCTGCTACAAAAAAAATCCCAATAAGCGTATATTGATTGGTTTAAAAAAAGTTATAGCATCTACAAACTATGAAACATATTTATAAAATGTTTCTTTTTTATTAGTAATGGCGACGATCAGCGATTTTTAGTGGAACTGTGACATTACGGTCGACAAATCTACACTAAGTGACACTGTTTGGGGACCAGTGACACCAATACAATGATCAGAGCTGAAAAAAAAGCACTGTTACTGTACTAATGACACTGGCAGGGAAGGGGTTATCATCAGGGGCGATCAAAGGGTTAAATGTGTTCCCTGGGAGTGCTTTCTTACTGTGTGGGGGATAGTTTAACTGTAGGAAGACAGAGATCCGTGTTCCTGCTTAGCAGAAACACAAGATCTCTGTCTTCCTTACTAGTAGAATGGCGATCTGCCTTGTTTACACGCCGGCAGTCCTTAAGCAGTTAAAGTGGTTCTAAAGGCTCATAGTTTTTTTTACCTTCATGCATTCTATGCATGGAGGTAATAAAAACTTCTGTTTGCAGCAGACCCCCTAATACTTACATGAGCCCCATCGCGATCCAGCGATGTCCATGACAACCTCTCTCCCTCTTCATTAGCTGAGACAGCATGAATGAATGAATGATTTGTATAGCGCTACAAATGCGAACTGAATCGCCTCAAGACGCTTTGTCTGTCTTGTGTTGTCCTGCTTCTTAGAAGAGGTGGGTCTTAAGTTTTTTTTCTGAAGGCCCGATGGTTTTCTTCCATGCGGATGTTGGTGGGTAGAGCGTTCCATAGCCGTGGTCCTTGGACTGCGAATCTTCGTCCTCCCTTCGATTTGCAGTGGGAGTCAATGGCAATCACAGCGGGAGGGGTTGCGGGGCTGAGCTGCGGCTCTGTGTCTGAATGGAAATGCATAAATGTGACTCTACTCGGGTCCCCCCACAGCAAGCAGCTTGGCAGGAGGGAGGGCCAGGAGCGCCGGCAGGGGACCCGAGAAGAGGATTATCGGGGCTGCTCTGTGCAAAACCACCGCACAGAGCAAGTAAATATAATATGTTTGTTGTTTTTTAAAAGAGAAAAACATGCCTTTGATATCACTTTAACAGGGGAAGCCCCATATTAAGTCACATAGGGCTCTGACTTTCTCTCCATGACCACCGTCATGAAGCCACCATAGAAGTCCACCACAGAAGTAGACCTGTGGGCTTTGCCTTGTAAAGGGAAAGCACCAGCTGACTTTAAGCTTGGAACCTAAGTGAATATTATGTAATATTGCATGTTTTTAGAATTTGCAGCTGTTGGCAAAACACATATCTATAAGATAATTGTCTTCTTGTTTTCTCATGAGTCAACTAAGTTCCAGACAGTGAGGTAAAAGACAGTGTCTAGTCTGACAACTGAAACCATTGAGGTGATTCCAGGCTTCTCCAGGAGAGCTCTTCATTACCAGCTCTCAGAAAGACAGAAGAGGAACCAGTCTGTCGATTTGTCACAATGACTGATGAAAGGGGAAGCAGTAGCCGCAGTCTGTCTTACTTCTTTGCACAGTCTAGAACAAAGCAGAAACACAAATACTCCATGTTACCAAATTTTGGATTGTTTGGTAAAGCCGAGTAAAAGGCAATAATAATGATATGTAATGATAGGTAACCTATAGTAGCCAATGAGAATGCACTGACTGCACTTTTCACATCATTATCGCTGTTGGCAATGCTTATTGAATATGCCAAAGTGGATATCATTAAAGCAAGGCTGTTGCTAACCTTAAATTACCAAAGACAGCCTCACCTAGAAAGAAGTTTGTAAATACTGACCTGTTCTGTGGCACCAAAACCAAGTTGTAATGAAGTGAAACCACTGCCCAAAAACTCTTCAGAACTGAACACTTACAATGGTGTCAATCTCCTGCCCCCCCCCCCGATGCACTCAATGGTTCCATCCACTGGCCCCTACGTCATTCCTGTAGTGACATAATGGTGCGCAAAAGGAACCACAGAGCACTGTGGGGTACCAGAAAATCTCCACATATGTAAGTATCATACTATGAAGAATCCTCTAATGGCAGTTTATCTTCATTGCAGACATGTTCAGCCATGTAGACAGAGGAAGAGCTCAGTATTTACAGTCTTCTTTCCAGGGACCCTTTTTTGACAATTTTATTTTAGCATAATCAGCCATGCACAAAACACAATTTATTCTTGTTATCCATGAAAAAGTTATGCATTTTAAATACAACTAACACAAATATCTGAGTCTGTTTTGATAGAAGCTTCTTGTAATGCATTTCGGTTTTGGGCACCAGTTCACAAAAAGGATATCGGGGAACTGGAGAAAGTGCAGAGAAGGGCAACCAAACTGGTAAGAGGCATGGAGGAGCTCAGCTATGAGGAAAGATTAGAGGAACTGAATTTATTATCTCTTAAGAAGAGGAGATTAAGGGGGATATGATCAACATGTACAAATACATAAGGGGTCCATATAGTGAACTTGGTGAGGAGAAGGGGGGCACTCGTTACATCTGGAGGAAAGGAGATTAAATCTCCAAATACGGAAAGGTCTCTTCACAGTAAGAGCTGTGAAAATGTGGAATAAACTCCCTCAAGTTCTGGTCAGCTCAGTGGATTGGTTTAAAAAAAAGGCCTGGATTATAATATAACTGCATACTAACATGTATAGGTAAAGTTGATCAAGGAAATATCCGATTGCCTCTCGGGGGATCAGGATGGAATTTTTCCCCTGCTGGAGCAAATTTCAGCATGCTTTGCTGGGGTTTTTGCCTTCCTCTGGATCAACTGTGGGTGAAGGATTGTGAATATGGAAATGTATGTTATTTTTATTTTTTTTACTTTTTCCGTTTTTTTTTGGTTGAACGAGATGAACTTGTGTTTTTTTTTCAACATGATTAACTAAGTAACTATGTAATCCTCTTGCAAAGCAGAGATTAGACTGAGTGAGGAATGGCAGTCTGAGACAATTAGGGATCTTTTCCTTTTCACAATGCTGTCAGTCTAGCTATGGACATGCTTACAGGAGGAGAGAGCACAGGGAAGACACATCAAGGCCCTGTTGCTTATGCATTGTACAGTTACAGACTGGGTAGGGTCCTGGACCAGGCTCTGTTGCTTCAAAGACAACTATTGCAAAAAATATTTTATTCTGATAGTGATATGCATGAAATAATAGGGCTAGTTCACACCACAAAAACGTCCTCCAGATTTGTTACGGATGCATTTCTGCATGTGCATCTTTTTACAAATTTTTATGCGTTCCGGTGCATTTTTGATGCTTTTTTTTCCTCCTTTTTTTTCTTCCTCTTACTGTTTTCTTTTTCACTATACTGGGGTCTGGTGCATTTTTGTTGTGTTTTTGTTGCATTTCTGTTGCGTTTTACCGCGTTCCAGTACAGTTCTGTGCAGGAAAAATGTAGCATGTTCCTTTTTTCTGGGACCAGAATGCACTGGTGTGAACTATGCCATTGAAAACCATGTAACCTACTTTCTATGCATTTGGATACAGAAAAAAAAAGTACTGGAATTTATAGTAGTATTAAATCAAAAAGCAAACATTCATTAAATTGCATTTTACCAGATCTTAGATGTGCTGCATTAGTTAAAATTTTTAGGGTTCGTTACTTTATTTACATCTGGTGATCCAGCCAGTACGTCTTTTGTTTTTCAACAGAATAAGCTCTCTTGCAGTTAGAGGGTTGAGACAAACCATTTACCACTGACAGGGGTGCTTACCATAATCAACTGTTATTTATTTATGTAAAACCTTTATCCCAAAAGGAAAAAAAACTGTTGCTGTAACTGCTTATAAAGTTTGAGCTGGAGTTTGACTTCAGGTTGTTAGTGAATCTAAATCTGTTAATACATCTAATACCCCCCCCCCCCCCATGACTGACAATGCTGCTGTCCAAATGTGCCTCTGTGCTCCTTCATCCAGAATGGGGGCACTCTAATACAGGAGGTGTGTTACTGGTCAGATCATCAGGTGAAACCAGAGGGGAAAAAAACTACAAAATGAAAGCAAATGCAGCCACCACATCTAATGATTGGTAAGCTGTGATATATTACATTTTGGTTTTGGGTTTATTACCACTTTCAGTTTATTCAACCCAGTTTATTAAAGTCTCTCTTTGTATTCTCTCTACATTAACAAGAAGATTGGGTTGCCCAGCAAAAATGACATTGACAGTGGTTGATGCGATTTATATCAATGGAATGTTTCTAAAAAGGAAGATTGAAACTGTGAATAAAAGATGACCATTGTATGTGTCTGATGCTTGTGGAGTATTACGTTGTGTAACAGCAAGCATTTTGTAATGTTGGCAGTTAGGAAGAAATTTTACTTTGAAAAACTTAATTTGAAGCATGGGTTGACCCAGGCCTGGAGCTTCAGCTTAAGAGTAGGGGGTCAGAGCTGGCCTTAAATCTGACAGTTAAAGTGTTACTTAACCCAGGACCCTGCATTCACTATATCTGGTCTCCCACCACACACAGAACATGGAAATGCAATTATTTTAGTAAATATAAACGGTTAAATACCTTTTCTCATCAGCAGTATATAGCAGTCTTGTGACTTCGATCCCTGTCTGGTTAAAGCTTGTAGGAGGAGTTTTCATTCTCCTCTGACTTTCCTATGAGGCTGCAGAACCCCTGATCCTCTGTCTGGACAGTGCTGATTGGCCCTGTGCTGGTCACATGCACCCTCCCAAGAAAAAAAAACGCTAGGCTATGCATACCGGTACATTGGAGGTCCACACAGCCGCCCTCCATGAAAGAGTGGGCAGCACATATTGACCGCATAACGACAATGGAGGAGCTGAAATTCGCTTCACAAGACAAGATCATGTGGGAGACGTGGATCACGTTCAAAAACTCCCAATCATACCAGGACTTGCTAAAACATGGCATGTAGTTCATTGTCTAGACACAAGGTGATCTCAGACGGTTCATCCTGGGATCCCGGAGGACCTTGTTGATGTAGACTGCAAACAGTGGACGGAGGGGGTAGCAGGTGGGTCCCCACCCCCCCCTCTGTCAGTCCCCACTTGTTCTTCCACTCACTCCTCCCTCTTCCCCCTCTTATTTTTTCTGCTCTCTTTCTTCTTTGTTTTCTGAACTCTTTATGATCGAGGATCTGGATGTTGTAGCTGACTGTTTGGGCCGGTCCTGACCTCCAGGTTGCCGTTCCAAGAAGTCAAAATTGGGTAATACAGGGCTACTATGAATGGACCCCCCCCCAGGTGGTTCGGATGGTCTCCGAGAGTGTTAGTAGGCTAATTTGAGCTGTGACACTTGTTTAACAAGAGAAGCCACTAGACTCTCGGACCTTGCATATTTTTTGTAATGTTATAGTGTTCTTTATAGCTCTAGCTTGTCTTCTAGACAATTTTGATGTCAGCAACCTGTGAGCCACTGTTGGGCTTATGATGTATGGGAACTGTATCCCAGTTTGATGTATTTAGCTGACTATTTCATGGAAAAATCTTTTTGGGAAAAAAAAAAATACCTCTCTAGCAATACACACCAAACTGAGCATGTGCAGAGTGACTCCAAAGGCTTTGTTCTATCAGGAGATACATTGGGGACAGTGGAAGAAGAGGTGGATCAGAGAAGACTGGATCAAACAGCCTTTTTAAACAGTTAGGAGGATTAACCCTTTAGGTTCCTCAGTGAGCATAACAAGCATGCTATTCTGCATATACAGTACAGACTGATTTTACTGTTGTGGGTTTATTAACACTTTAGCCTAGGTTCAGACTAGTGTGATCTCAGACATCGCATGTGATTCTGACCCACACCACAGGTGCAGATCACATGCGATGTCTGAGAAATGCAAGTTCAGCCATACAGTTGTATAGCTGAACTCGCATTGGATTTGCACAGAAAAAGGTGCAGGGACTTGTTTTTCCCCGCACTGGAATCGGATTGCATAAATGTTCTCACCTATGCGATCTGATTCCTGTACGAATCCACAGTTTGCACTGCGATCTGTGAAACGTTCTTGGGGTGTCATTAACAATGCATTGACACCCGCAGCGGTTCGCAGAGGGCAGTGTGAACTGCCCGCGGGAGAGAAGCGACACGGGAACTGGCGCTGTAATCGTTCCCACATCGCACTAGTCTGAACCTAGGCTTAAAGTAATATTTAAACTCCTTACCAGAGTGTTGGACCTTTTATGGGCACCTTAAGGATCCTTTTACACTTCTGTGCTACAGTTACGTGTGCTGGTGTGACCCGGTGCCTTTTATTCTGAATAATACCCTAACACACCTTCCAGACTGGTGTGTGTTGTGGTGCAATGCCCTGATAAAAATGCTACATATACCCTTTTGGTGTGTTTTGGTACATTAGACAGGCCATTCAAGTCAATGGGCTGCCTTAATGCAACGCACGTCATTGCGCGGCATAAAGGGTGTTGATAAATATACGCTAAAACACTGCAATTGTGTGAATGATCCCTAAAACTAGAATTCTCCTTAGAAAATAGGTTTCACTTAAATGTTATAATCTTTTTGACTAGATGCCTGCAATGGCGAACACGGTTATTTTTTATTTATTTAATCTCTGAATGACTTTCTCAGCACAATTATAGATAATGATCTATATCAGTTTATAGGGGAGACATATCAGACGTAATCTGACTATCTGAAATTAGCTTACCTCATGTCTGACACTTAATTTATCTGTGTCAGACCTTTGTATTTGGAAGTAAATATTGATGTAATTATAGTGTATTATTTATTATGCTTAGGTCTTCAGTTTGTACCGCAGACATCACTTTCTGGGACTCTAGGTTGTTTTATCATGTTTTCTAATTTTGGGTTCCTTTAGTAGACAATTCTTTAATCTTAAGGTGGCCAAAAATTGCCCACTTTCCTAATGAGGAGCACAGACATACTTTACCCTTATGCCCCGTACACATGAGCAGATTTTACATCAGAAAAAACTTGGATGGTTTTTCAGACGGAATTCCGCTCAAGCTTGGCTTGCATACACATGTTCACACAAAAGTTCTCTGAACTTTCGACCGTCAAGAACATGGTGACGTACAACACTACGACGAGACGAGAAAATGCTTCAGAGCAAGCGTCAAATTGTTTCTGAGCATGCGTAGGAATTTTGTGCGTCGGAATTGGTACAGACGATCAGAATTTCCAATCGGAACTTTTTCCGACCGAAAAATAGAGAACCTGCTCTCAATCTTTTGCTGGCGGGAATTCGCCACCAAAAGTCCGATGGGGCATACACACGTTCGGAATTTGCGACTAAAAGCTCACATCAGACTTTTGCTGGGGGAATTTCTGATCATGGGTATGGGGAATTAGACCATTGTAGTCCTCCTTGGACTTCTGTCATACAAGTCATGAAATGTGTAGGGGGATTTTGTTCCATTCAAGGTGAGAAGGTCAAACATTTTACTAAGTAAAGCGTACTTAGGTCGAATCAACACAATTATGCATTCATTTTGTAAACCGTTAAGCGGAGTATTGACTCAGTACTTATGTAGCCCTCTTTTGGATGGTTGTGTGTGTTTGTGTATAATAGTACATACATCCAATGTTATAAGGTAATATCAACACAGGGCAGCCTAGTGGAATTGTGCACATATACCCAGCAGTGATGTAAGTAACTGAGTTAAAATAAACGGAGTTACGTAACTCAGTTACTTTAGAGGGTAATGAGTAATCTAACTGATTACTTTTCCCCTCATGGTAACTCAGTTCCCATTACTTTGGCTTAGTTACCCCAATTACATCTACCGCCACTAGATGGCAGTAGCGTAATTCCGGTGTCCTGCCGAAAAAGTTCCCCCGCCGGATAAGGACCCCCTGTACTGCGCAGGCGCAGCGCTAGCACAGTACGAAGGACTACGGAGCTTCCAAAAATTGCCGAACCTAAACAGCTCTGAGTGAACTCTACACCGCGCAGGTGCAGTTAACATGTAATTGTACGAGGCGATGCCGCACGCTCCTGATGCTCGTGCTACTCTGCAAGGGGCGTCTATCGTGTAAGTAAGGGGCGGGTCTAGTATTACTGTAACCGAGGGGCGCATTTATTATTATTGTTATATATCGAGCTCTGCCCATTAATTTAACATTCGCCCTTTTCTGTAGCCATCCGCCCCTTACACGATATAATAATAATAGGTCCGCCCCTTGCTTACACGCTATAACAGATCTGCCCCTTGGTTAGAGTAATAATAGAGCAGCCCCTTGGTTACACGATATATAACAATAATAATAAATGCGCCCCTTGGTTACAGTAATACTAGACCCGCCCCTTAGTTAGACGTATAGAATATTTTAAAAAAAAGTCAGTTACTTTGCTGCGTAACTAATTACTTTTCCAATGTAGTAACTGAGTTACTAACGCAATTACTTTTTTGGGGAAGTCATTTGTAACTTAACTAATTACTTTTTTAAAGTAAGATGACCAACACTGATACCCAGGTATGTATAGTTATGAATAAAGATAACTCCAGATGAATGTTGCAGCAAAGTTCATTTGCAGGGGCCCTGAGTATGATCATGATGCAGAATTCGTCTTGGTGTCGGAAACCCAAAGACAAGGTCCATTATAACGGGGAAACCCTCCAGCCATTGTCCCACCAGCCTGAAATGCAGCTCTTCACCAGTAGAAAACATAATGTGACACTGGAACTCAGAGACAACAAATCTAGTTCTACCCTGTGTAGAGTTGCCACCTCATCCCTTTAAGCCTGAACAGATATTAATTACACAGGTTCTGAGGCTAATTTCATGCAGATAAGGCACCAAATGAGTGTAATTATCACCTTAATCAGCCACAAAACCAGTGTAATTAATATGTGTTTTATTTTAAAGGGATAAAGTGGCAACCCTAACCCTGTGTCTTAGTCCCTAGTAGCTTCTGATCCATCTTGTAAGCAGACCTCTAACTACCAAGTGGCCATCAGATGCCTAAGTTTGCTCTAAACTATACTGGTTATTGAGTCGCGAGCTAAAACTAGAATCCTAGATCAGAAGGGACAGGGATAACTAAAATAACAGGAGCTGCATATAAACTCTATTGCAATAAACAGGTTCATATACTAACAAACAGCAAGGTGACCACCACTACACATGCACATTGTATCACAGACTCAATCTGGTATAGTGCATGTTCAGGGCCGGACTTTCCATAGGGCTTGACGGGGCTCAAGCCCATGGGCCCCGTCCAATAGGGGGCCCCGCGGTCCCCGCAATCCCCGCCTGTTTCCCGGACCAGTGTCTTTATCTTCTTTACACTAGGCGTCCGCGCTATAGCAGGCTACAGCGCGGACGCCAATTGTCCCGTCCAATAGGGGGCCCCGCGGTCCCCGCAATCCCCGCCTGTTTCCCGGACCGGACCAGTGTCCTTATCTGCTTTACACTAGGCGTCCGCGCTATAGCAGGCTACAGCGCGGACGCCAATTGCTGGGAGGACGTCCCTGGACGTCCTCTTGTTTACTTCCCCGATGCGCCCCCCCCCCCGGCGCGCATCGGGGAAGTTCTCTCTGTGTTGGCAGTGTGTCCCTTGGACACAGCCAATCACAGATCATGCTAAATGGCCAATCACAGCGGCCATTTAGCACTGATCTGAGTGTCCAATGAGAGATGATCTCATGAGATCATCTCTCATCGCCAGCTCTCCCCCTCACACAGAGACAGCCTGTGAGGAGGGAGAGCGACGTGCAGCTTTCTTGTACGTAAAAAAAAAAAAAGTGGAAAATAAAGTGCTGTCAGTGCCATGATCTGTCCCCACAGTGCCATCTGTCCCCAGTGCCACTTGTCCACAGTACCACATGTCCCCTGTCCCCAGTGCCACCTGTCCACAGTGCCACATGTCCCCAGTGCCACCTGTCCACAGTGCCACCTGTCCCCAGTGCCACCTGTCCCCAGTGTCACCTGTCCCCAGTGTCACCTGTCCCCAGTGCCACATGTGCCCAGTGCCACCTGTCCACAGTGCCACCTGTCCCCAGTGCCACATGTCCCCAGTGCCAACTGTCCACAGTGCCACCTGTCCCCAGTGTCACCTGTCCCCAGTGCCACATGTCCCCAGTGCAAACTGTCCACAGTGCCACCTGTCCCCAGTGTCACCTGTCCACAGTGCCACCTGTCCCCAGTGCCAACTGTCCACAGTGCCACCTGTCCCCAGTGTCACCTGTCCCCAGTGTCACCTGTCCACAGTGTCACCTGTCCACAGTGCCACCTGTCCACAGTGCCACCTGTCCCCAGTGCCATCTGTCCCCAGTCAGTGCCACGTATAAGTGTCATCTGTCATCATTGCCACGTATTAGTGCCATCTGTCAGCAGTACCACATATATAACGATTGGATCGATTATATTGTTACGGCACCAGATGGCGACAAATGAATATAGAAGGTAGGGCCCGAAAGTGACTCAAGCCCAGGGGCCCCCAGCACCCTAAGTCCTGCCCTGTGCATGGTAGATAACAAAAAGGAGACAGATATACTTCGGTCACCAGTCTTTGTTCTCAATAGTCTCTGCTTCTGGCCTGGATAAAATACAAAAGCAGCTGCTGCATAGATTGTCCGGTGGTCAAACTCTGTGTCTACTTCTTGGAAACTCCCCTTTATATAATATCACAGTCCTCTAATCAGTGTTTGTGACCTGGCTAGCAGGGAACTAGAAGTACCTGTCTATGACCAACTAACTCTTTGGTAATTAAAGAGGATGTTTAGTTTCCCCACAAAAAAAAAAAAATCATCAGCTACTAATATTGTAGCTGTTGACTTTTAATAAAAGGACACTTACCTGTCCAGGGATCCAATGCTGTCCCCACTGTCTTTGCCTGTCTTTGGGTAGCCGGTCTTTGGGTAGCCGGTGCCGATGTCTAGTGTAGTAAGCTGGCTGCGACTCCTTGCGGCTTCACAGCCGGCTTCCCAGTGCACATACACGGCAGTGCCCAAAAGTTAATGGGGGGGGTGGGGTGGAAAAGTGGAGCTCTCTGTTTTGGGGGCCATTCTGCTTTAACAAGAAATAGCTGTTTACAAATATGAACAGTAGAGGGCAGCAGATCCCTACACTTAATATTTAAAATTGCTCCATGTGAAAATACTGTTTATATTTGGAGGTATAAAAAGTTGGAGTGTTGGTTATGGTAGGCTTTACAGCAGGGACGTATGTACAGGGGTCACAGAGTTCGCAACTGCGACCTGGCCCCATGCTCCAGGGGCTGCAGGGGATTCTTTCAGGATGGAGAGCGGAGAAGGGGACGGTAAATGTGTAATTTACTGGCCCCTTCCTTGTCTTAACCACTTCAGCCCCTGAAGATTTGGCTGGCCAAAGACCAGAGCACTTTTTGCGATTCGGCACTGTGTTGCTTTAACTGACAATTGCGTGGTCATGCGACGTGGCTCCTAAACAATATTTACGTCCTTTTTTTCCCACAAATAGAGCTTTCTTTTGGTGGCATTTGATCACCTCTGCGGTTTTTATTTTTGGCGCTATAAACAAAAAAAGAGCGACAATTTTGAAAAAATAAAGCAATATTTTTTACAGTTTGCTATAATAAATATCCCACAAAAATATATAAAAAAAAAATTTTTCCTCAGTTTAGGCCGATACGTATTCTTCTACATATTTTTGGTAAAAAAATCGCAATAAGCGTTTATTGATTGGTTTGCGCAAAAGTTATAGCGTCTACAAAATAGGGGATAGTTTTATGGCATTTTTATTAATATTTATTTTTTTAGTAGTAATGGCGGCAATCAGCGATTTTTATCATGACTGCGACATTATGGCGGACACACCGGACAATTTTGACACATTTTTGGGACCATTCACATTTATACAGCGATCAGTGCGATTAAAAATGCATTTATTACTGTGTAAATGTGACTGGCAGTGAAGGGGTTAACACTAGGTGGCACTGTAGGGGTTAAGTGTGTCCTAGGGAGTGATTCTAACTGTGGGGGGAGGGGCTACGTGTGACACATCACTGATCACCGCTCCAGATCACAGGGAGTTGTGATCAGTGACAGTGTCACTAGTCAGAACGGGAAAATGCTTGTTTACATTAGCATTTCCCCGTTCTTCCTCTCAGTGAGACAATCGTGGGTATCCCCGCGGACATCGAGTCCGCGGGACCCGCGGTTTGGACTCACGGAGCTCGCGGCGGGAAGGCCCTGCGAGATCACGTAATATAACGTGATTTTGCGCAGCAGAGCCAACCTGCCGCAGTAACACTGCGGCTGCTGGTCCGCAGCCGATCACTGACTCTGTTCATCTGAGGCATAATAAACTGCTTCAGTTTGTAAATAAATGGGAAGCTCTGTACAGAGATATTCCTGTCTGTTCATTCTGTGCAGCAGGGGCTGTGTCCTCAATCTCCTTTCTCTGTCTCAAAGGTGGAACATCAGAGGTCGCACTTGTGACTAGGCCCTGGCGTTCTGCCACTGTGGAGGGGGGGGGGGGGGCGGGCTCAGGGAGGTCCCTTATGGTTTCTTGCACCAGGGTTTTGAAGGTTCTAATTATGCCTCCACTGTATGTGGAGTATGTATGTACATTTGTGGACTCCAAACCATCATAATTGTATGAGGTTGTTGGACATTCAAAAATCTTGGGTATTAGTATGTAGTTGCCCTCTCCCCCTTTGCAGCCTTCATCTTTCCAAGGCAGCTTTTGGACTGTATTTGTGTGAATTTGTGTCCATAAAGTCATTCAGTACTGATGTTGGATGAAAAGATCTGGATGACAATTGGTGTTCCTGCTCAACCAAAGGTCTTCAGTAGGGTTGAGACCAAGGCTCTCTGCAGGCCACTTGAAGTCTTCCACACCACACTCATCAAGCCATGCCTTTATGGAGCTGGCTTTGTGCACAGGGGCACAGTCATGCTGCAACAGAAAAGGGCCTTCACCAAACTGTTACAACAAGGTTAGGAAGCACATAGCTATCTAAAATGTCTTCTATGCTTTAACATTAACAGTAATCGTCACTGGAAAAACCCAAACTCAATAATATAGAGGGATGTCCACATGCTTTTGGCCATATAGTGTATATGCATATGGGAGGCACACAGAAGAGGACAGACAATGTAGGGTTTCACGTAGATATTGGAGTTGCAATATACAAGTGTAAAAACAATTACTAGAGATAGTGAAAGAGTAAGCAAATATATGTAAGTGTGTAGACAAACATAATACAGTATGTGCAAAACTGCACTGAACAACACGAAGTGATGATGGAGTGGATGCTGATAGTGCCATGGGAAAAGGAGGCACAGTATGAATACCTAAAAGCCTTAAAATGTTCAGAAACAAACTTGGGTTTTACTGTTTTAATCACCAAGATCACAATCCTCTCAGTTTGAGGATGTCTGTTACTGGATAATAACAAATAAAGATTAATTCACTAAGTAAAATGATTTAGTCCACTCCAGAATCTAAACATTTACTTTACTTTTACTAAAAGATATGTGTCTACCATCAATCCTTAGAAGACAAGCAGATCATATCCTCCAGGCTACTGTATGCACGTGCTGAATTTATCTAAAGTACACTTCAGTGTATAGTAAATCTTGGCACACACTCTTCGTTTTTTTTACGTTCAACCGAACAGGCTGAACGAAAAAAAAAAGCTGAAGAGCTCGGGAGGAGCTTAGTTAGTTATTACAGCGTTCTTCTCTGCTGTGCTATTGTGTTCTGACCGGGGGACGGCCCCCCTGAAAGAACACTCCAGTCAGCGCTCTCAACCATTGACTGAGAGCGCTGATCGGACGCCGATCGGCAGACCTTTTTCGGTCATGTCCATTTGACAGAAGGCAGCCGAATGTCTAGCTTCTGTCGGGCTGGCTGCTGTACACACAGGCGAATGATTTGCCTAAAATAAAAAAAATATTTTCTCTAAGGGCCCATTTACATCATCACATTAATTTATAAGGGCTGCCCAATGCATGAGAATGCAAGCACCGTTTTCGCAACACAACACACCACAACCTATGGTAGTGCGTTAACCATGCACTATGATAGCATGCAATGCAGGTGTCTTTGGAAAGTGCATTGGGGTGCCCTTCAAAATCAATACCTTCCAAATAGAACCTGCATTGGATCTCACCACAATGCATGGTAACGCATTACCATGCATTGTAGAATACATTGAGAATGAATGGAATCCACCCTTACAGGCAAATTCCACCTTTTATAAAAAAAGTAAAAAGTACCCAAAGAAAAAAAAAAAAATTGCCTTTCATACATTTTTGCATTTTAGCCTGCACAGCTTTGTAACTGTGATCAGTGGATTATGGAGTACTTCAAAAGCTTCTGTAGACTCTTCCCCCAGCCCTGTACCAATGTACAGACAGGCCTTCCGTTATGGGGCAGGAGCAGTGGCGGCTGGTGCTCAAAATATTTTGGGAGGGGCGCAAACAAACTGAAAAATTCTGAAAAAAACCCCATCAATTGCTGCCATCACTGTGCCCATCAAATGCCGCCACTGGGCCCATCAATTGCCGCCATTCTGCCCATCAAACGCAGCCACTGTGCCCATCAAACGCTGCCACTTTGCCATCAAATGCTGCCACTGTGCCCATGAAATGCCGCCACTTTGCCCATCAATGGCAGCCACTGCACCCATCAATTGCAGCCACTGCGGCCATCAAACTCAGCCACTGCCCATCAAACGTAGCCACTGTGCCCATCAATTGCCATCACTGTGCCCATCAAATGCTGCCACTGTCCTATCAAATGCTGCCACTGTCCCATCAAATGCTGCCACTGTGCCCATCAAATGCTGCCACTGTGCCCCTTAAATGTCGCCACTGTGCTCATCAATGGCAGCCACTGCGCCCATCAATTGCAGCCACTGTGCCCAAAGCCACTGTGCCCATCAAAACGTAGCCACTGTGCCCATCAAACGCTGCCACTGTGCCATCAAATGCTGCCACTGTGCCCATCAAATGCTGCTACTGTGCTCATCAAATGCCGCCACTGTTCCCATCAATGGCAGCCACTGTGCCCCTTAAATGTCACCACTGTGCCCAACATAGCCACTGTGCCATCAAACACAGCCACTGTGCCCATCAAACGCTCGCCCACTGTGCCCATCAATTGTGCCCATCAAATGCCGCCACTGTGCCCATCAAATGCCCATCAAATGCTGCCACTGTGCCCCATCAAATGCCACTGTGCCCATCAAATTCCGCCACTGTGCCCATCAAATGCTGCCACTGTGCCATCAAATGCAGCCACTGTGCCCATCAAATGCCGCCACTGTGCTGCCACTGTGCCCACAGTGCCATTGCTGCAAATGCCAATGTGCCATCAAATGCAGCCACTGAGCCCATCAATTGCCATCACTGTGCCATCAAATGCTGCATCACTGTGCCCATCAAATGCTGCAACTGTGCCATCAAATGCTGCCACTGTGCCCATCAAATGCCAACTGTGCCCATCAATGGCCGCCACTGTGCCCATCAAATGCAGCCACTGTGCCCATCGAACGCTGCCACTGTGCCATCAAATGCTACCACTGTGCCATCAAATGCCCACTGTGCCCATCAAATGCTGCCACTGTGCCCATTGAATGCTGCCACTGTGCCATCGAATGCTGCCACTGTGCCATCAAATTCTGCCACTGTGCCCATCAAATGCTGCCACTGTGACATCAAATGCTGCCACTGTGCCCATCAAATGCCGCCACTGTGCCCATCAAATGCAGCCACTGTGCCCATCAAACGCTGCCACTGTGCCCATCAAATGCTACCACTGTGCCATCAAATGCTGCCACTGTGCCCATCAAATGCTGCCACTGTGCCCATTGAATGCTGCCACTGTGCCATCGAATGCCGCCACTGTGACTCCCCCTCGCCTGCTCGCTATCTGCCCACACTTATCCTGTCTCGGTAGGGCAGCGGGTGACAGCGGCGAGCGGCGTCCTCCGTGCGTCTCTTCCTGTCCTCTCCTCCCAATAGACGTCCAATCACAGCGCCTGTTGTTTGAGCCAATCAGGTGACGGGTAACAGACCCAAGCGTTAGTGTTAGGAAAGCGAATATTCATTCGCTGTTCTAACACACCAGGTCACCTTTTTTGATGCCTATTAGAGCCTATGGCTCTAATCAGGTGCTTCAAAAACACCCGCCGCCGTAATTCAGGCACCTGGCACCTGAAAATGGGCTGGGCGCCTGAATAGGGAGTGGCAGCGGCAGCCATGGATAGATTCATGCTATGCATGAATCTATCTATTGGACATAGAGGGGGTGGCTGGAGAGAGGGGGCGGCGCCTATGCACCCTTATGGATGCACCGCCACTGGGCGGGAGGAAGTAAACAACTGCACTTATGTCAGCACTATCTTTGAGTCCAGGGCACTCTTTAAGGCAGGGCAAAAGGGGCAGCTGCCCTAGGCCCCATCATTGCTATGGGTCCCAAAGCAGCTGCCTCTTACTGGCCAACTATCCCAGTATAAATTCCCTTGTCCCTTGAAGTTTTAGTCCTGCGCTGTGTCCCGATATCTCAATGTGAAGTTATCTCTGTTACTGTTACTGTTGCCCAGCTCTGCCCTATTGCTGTGTACAGATGACTCACCTGCAGACCCTGTGTTCACATGTAAATAACCTGTGTTGATATGTAAATACCGGTGGCATTAATATGTTAATAGCCATGGACCAGCGGCATTGATATGTAAGTAGAGTCGGCATTCATATGTATATCATGCCCCCCCCCCCCCCCCCCCGTGGTCATATCCAAAGTCCTGCCTACAACTATAATGAATATGCACATCTCAGCAGATGCGTGAGCGTGTCATTAACAATTAACGGCACTGCTGTATCTGCTAAAGCGCAGAACATTTCTATGGTGTCAGGAAAGTAATTTTGCATGCATTCCCAACACACACTGTGTGAATGCAGTCTAAATGTCTCAGTTACATTGTTGGTCAGTGTAAATCTTCTCATTAAATTGGGGCTTGGTGTACAATCCTTTCATTCACACTAGTGGTCAGTGTAAATCCCCATTACATTAGTGGTCAGTGTAAATCCCCATCACATTAGTGGTCGTGTAAATACCCATTACATTGGTGGCCAGTGTAGAAGCTCCTCTTTATATTGGTAATCAGTAAAAAATCGAAACTTGCATTTGTGGTCAGTTTTGAATCCTCCCGTACCAAGGTGGTCAATGTAGGAACCCCCTTTAAATTGGTGGTGAGTGTAAAACCCACCTTACATAGGTGGCCAGTGTAGAAATCCCCCTTGTTGACATAAAATTGGTTGTCTGTGTAAATTACATTACATTGGTGATCCGTGTACACTTCCCTTTGAATTGGTGGTAATTGCAGCATTGCCGTTACACGGGTGGTCAGTGTAAATCCCCTTTTACATTGGTGGTCAGTGTAAATTCCCCTTAACATTGCTGGTCGGTAAAGAAGTGCCACCTTACTATGGTGGTCGGTGTAAAAGTGTCACCTTACAAGGGTGGGTCAGTACAAATCTCCTCGACAATGGTTGTCAGTGTAAATTCCCCCTTACATGGAGGTCATTGTATATTTTCCCTTACACTGGTGGTTGGTGTAAATACTCTTTATACACTTGGTGGGTGGCATAAAAGAAAGTGTCAGTGGCCAGTGTAAATTCCCCCTAACATTAGTGTTCGGTGTAGAAGTGCCACCTTACATTGGTGGTCAGTACAAATCTCTTCAACAATGGTCGTCAGTGTAAATCCCCACTAACATGGTGGTGAGTGCAAATTCCCCCTCATATTGGTGGTCATAATAAATTCTCTGTTACATTGGTGGTCAGTGTAGAATCCCCCACTATATACTTGCCAAAGATTTCCAGCTTTGCTCTACATGCTTCAGAATTTGCCACAGTGTATTGTCCCACTGTGGCTAATCCCATCAGCCCACCACTGCCACTAATCTCATCAAACCCCAGCATTGCCACTGATCACACCCGCCCCACCCCCAGCATTGCCACTAATCCCAGGAGTCCTAGGATCCCTAGGAGTTTTCTGTCAATTGATGGGTCCCCTCACCTCCCCAGTCCATGGTGTGCAGGCAGTGAGGAGATGATGTGTTGTAACCTTTAGCAACCATTCAGTGAGCAGTAATGATGTGTACTAACTTCTTGCAACCAATCGTTGAGCAATAAGGATATGCAGTAACCTCTAGCAACCAATCAGTGAGCAGTAATAATGTGCAGAAACCTCTAGCAACCAATCAGTGAGTGGTAAGGATGTCCGGTAACCTCTAGCAACCAATCAGTGAGCAGTATTGATGTACAGTATTCTCTAGTTACCAATCAACAAGCAAAAGTGATGTGCTGTAAACTCTAACAAATAATTAGTGAGCTATAATGTGTGCTGTAACTCTAGCAGTCAGTCAGTGAGTGGTAATGATACACTGTAACCTCTGGCAACCAATCGCAATCGCTGCCTGATCTGATTCAGTAAACTACTATATTTTGTATGTCTCAGAGCAGGTAGAGAATGAAATTGCATAGAGGGTAGGGGGGGGGGGGTGAAGAAAATGTTTGCTCAGTGTCCATTTATTATTAAAGACTGCCCTGTTTGAGTCCCTCTGCCATGGTGACAGAAAGGACTTGGAGTCTTTCCATTCACAGATCTCTGTAAATGAATGATGCGATTGTGGCTGCAGAGCCACACACAGCCACACTAAATTAAACAAGAGATAGCAGGAAGAAGAATCATGCACCTCAGGTTATTGGGGGGTGGGGGGTTTGAGGGTGGGGGTTTAGGGATTGAGCCCACGTGTGATGTGACATCCTTAATAAGACCTTTTACGTGGTCTTTGAATATTTTTTTTGTATTTTGTTTTTTATATTTATGACGTTTTGAGTCTTTACCACCAAAATATAAATTAATTATATCTGCTAGATTGCAAAGATCCATTTGGAGATTGCAAGTAAATCGACCATTACTCTTCCATCAAATTCCCTTGACTTTGTTTACCTGTTTATATGTTACGTCCCCTCTATCCAGAGAGGGAGCGTTTGAGGAATGTAGAGATAATAGGATATTTCTGGATTTAATTTACTTAATTTGCTGGCAGGGAGATCAGACATGATAAAGGAATGTAAGATTTGCATTCATAGATAGGCTTTTTCCTTTTATCATTTTCTTGTACTAAGAGCGATCCAGAGAGGAATTAAGGTCTGGTGCAAAATACAATAGCTGACATTAACTGTGGTGGAAGAGGACAGGGAGCCCTCTGCGTGACCAACAGATGGGATTACTCTGCACTTTGTTTCTGACATAGCTTCGGGTGCCCAAGTTTCTTTACTCAGTGAGGAAAAAATTACTGAAATGACCAAAAGCAGCTGGCTAGGGGTTAGCTGGTTAGCTAACAAATTAAAGTGAAACTCCAGACATTTTTTTTTTTTTTTTTTTAGTTTTGGCTAGACTAGGAAGCATTAAAAAAATTGTCAAGATTGTATTTTTGTCTGTGTATCCAGTGTTGCGAATCCCCTCAATATCCTTATTATTTACTCTTATTTCCTATACAAATGACAACCTCTCGCATTTTTTCTATGAGATGTGGAATTTCTAAAAACATGGAATTAGATCAATGAGATTTTAGATTGTGAACTCACATCTGTAAGGTTGCAGGAGACCCACAAAGGGATCTAGCAAGCTGGATTGAAGGCTTACGAAGAATATAGCTGTCTCTGTGCAGAATGGGATAGCTCTCGAATATTTAGGGTGATCCAGATAATCAAATACTGTGTGTTAAATGGATCCCAGTGTGGAATTTAGTAGAGCATTTATATGTCCCAAAAAGATCTGGATGATGAAGCATCTGTGTGAAAAGGAGATGTTTAAGACATAGTTCTTAAAAAAAATGCATACGTATCAAAGAAACATTCAAAAAACACAGTTGGTGCGTTTCAGCCTTCTTGAAGATAGGTGTAAAGGACACTAAATAAGAAATATAAAATACTTTGCAATTTCTGTTTATATGATTGACAATCTACTGTTGGAAGTCTACACATTTTACTATTCTATTATGTTTCTAAAAAAACTAAAATATAAAAAACAAGTACAGTGCAATCCCTGGGTGACCAACAAGCGTGATTGACCTTTTTTTGTTGTAAAACAAATGGGTCAAAATCATCTGGTGAGTGCGGTTCTCTACTTGAGCACGTGGTGACACAGCAGCACCAGGGGGTATTTTTGGTGAATCGGCACAACAGCAATTTGCACAGTATATTGAATGGACTATTTATCACATTGTAAAGGCTCTCACTGTGGAACTTAATACCTAAACTATTGGGACTATTTACTTTATAATTATTGACACTTATTATATATTAATTTGCACAATATTATTTGTGGTAATTATTTTTGCAAGCGCTTTTATAGCACATTGTGTGTTATTAGTGGCTTATAAATATTAGTTTGGGACAGATGCTGCACATAGATACGCAATAGTTTGAGTGATTGCATAACACTAACTGAAGGAAGTGTTTTATTTTCACGCACAAACTCTCAATGTCTTCGTTCTTCCAGCAGAAGAGCTATACTATTTTATCTTTGTGGTGTAGGACCCCGGTGGACTTACTTCGCATGTATCCTTCTTCTCCAGTAACCTGTTGGAGGTGCATGGAAGGTGAAGGAACTTTTGGTGGGGATGAGGAATGATTTCTTTATTTTGGCACAAGGTCTTCACCTCTTACATTTCAATGTATATTTCTGGTATACAGGCCTCCCCTGAAATTGCCCTTTTGTCAATGATTCCTGGGTTCTTCTCCAAAATCAAAAAAGGGATCCTGAGACAGTCTGCTGGCAGCTTTTGCTGCCATCTCTTGTCATTGGAAATCTACCTCCCTTCCACATATCCTTGAATGATCCCAGATACTCATTGACATTATGGCAATAGAGACCCTTGTAGCAGAAGACAGTATTGACCCGGAAAAGGTTCATACTACTAGGACCTGCTGGAGAGCTTACAGTGATTCAGACAAGTTTCGCACCCTAATTTCACAGTGAATTGATCCCCACTTTCCCGCCCAATCCTTTTTTTAATTTCTCTCGAACGTTTCCAGATTTCACACATATTTTTGACTGTCCTGAGTTGATCACAGAGACAGGGTAGATCATTTTTCTTGGTTCCACCTTTTCTTCTCCTGAACCTCCTCTCTCTTCCCCCCTGTTACATTGTGATGCTCAATTACTCTTTTACAGAGCATAGCTCCCCAGTTGCTTGACCATTTCCCTAATACTTCTGGTTCTTTTTTGCTTTCTGTTCCTTACACATATCTCTTTAGTGATTCACAGTGTTTATTCCTATACCTGTTAGTTTATTATTAGTGCACTTATACCATGTTCAAAGATGTATGTGTATTTTCTATCTCTGGCACTGTTCTTCAATGCCACGTACAACATTTTTCTAGTATACCGTTGTGTGATATTTTGTATCCTAAAAATCTTATAAATAAAAAATAAAAATAAAAATGAATAAAAACCATATAATGTATAGAGAAGATAGTGATAATGAGATATTTAATGGTGGCTATACCTTCATAATAGTTGTAAAAATATATGAGC
The DNA here is from genome assembly GCA_028564925.1 of Lithobates sylvaticus. Lineage (NCBI taxonomy): Eukaryota > Metazoa > Chordata > Amphibia > Anura > Ranidae > Lithobates > Lithobates sylvaticus. The sequence goes on along the minus strand of CM053028.1, from coordinate 503,905,831 downwards.
TATAAGTCTCCATCAACTGATTGCATACAATTACAACACATTTTCACCTATATATATATATATATATATATATATATATATATATATATATATATATATATATATATACTGTATATAGTGTAGGAAGGTGAACAACACCTGCAGGTAAAGACAATTATCTATGCATGCAACCAGGTGTGTCCCCAAAGACGCCACCAAAATAAATCAAATATATTGGCACCATAAGTCCATGCTCTTAAGAGTATGCCATTTTAGCAAATAAGCAATATGCAAAATAGAGTAGGGACCGGCCACTTTGATGCAGTTGCCCAGCTAGAACATGTATTGCAATACAAAGTATGCAAGCTAAGAATCACACTTTTTATATGCCAAAGTTTGCTATGAGCGTGCTCGGATAAGGGTCTGATATGGATTTGGGGGGGACCCCCACGCCGTTTTTTCGGCATAGGGATTCCCCTTTTTTGTCGGCAAGTCCGTTTTTTTCAAAAGTCCCGCGGACTTCCGCCAAAACTCCGGCCGGAGTTGTCTGCCGGAAAAGTCCGGGCGTGTGTGGTCCACACATTCGGAAAGTCCGGCGGACCTCCACTGGAAAGTCCGGCCGAAAAGTCCGATCATGTGTACGTGGCTTAAGGATTACTAAGTGGTTACACCTCTTTAGTATCTCATGTGTTGTATATGTGGAAGCTATTTAGGACCTGAACACCCACTTTTCCACATAATGGAGTTACTGCATTATTTTTTGATGACCAATCAATCCACATTTTAAAGAAATAGATCTTAAACATTTCCTTTTCACATTGGAACCTCTGTTGACTCCATCATCCAGTTCCTTGTTGTAGCATTTAAACCCTCTATTTCATTTTTACTGTGTTCCTTTACCAGGTATATTTTAAAGGGTTAAGCAGTTTCCTTTTACAATCACTCTTCTTTAGTTCTGGATTTTGCAAATAGATGTATATTTCAAACAAATCCACTCTGCCTTGTCTTTCATGGTGGACAGCCGTAAGCTCTGACCCCCCTCTCCCCTGTGCCATAGGAAGCTGCGATTTGAATATCTCCATGCCTTGTGCACATCTAAGGATGCACACTTTGCGTATGTGTCACTTTTTTCCTTGCAAAATGAGCCAGAATTAATGAACGGAACTGTATTCGTAAGGTGCGCGCGAGGCAAATGTAACACCGAACATCACGTCAAGATCATGCAAATGCTAAAAACAACATTTCCAGCTTCTGTTCTACATGGGAAGGTAACTGGATCCCTCTGCTCTCTACACCTGACAATTATTAGCTATCATGTGTCATCAGTGACAAACTATATGTGAAAACCTTCATACTAACCCTTTTTGTAACACTACAATTAGCCCTAAAGCCAAAACCTTTTAATTTGTAGCTTTGGACAGGCCAAGGATGGGCTAAAATAGAACCACTGGACAGGTTAGAAGCACTCTCTTGTTGTGGGGATAATTGTCCAGGAACAGGAAAAGAAAAGAAATCCCAATTTTTTTTATTTTTTTTTGGACCAGAACAAGGGTATGGCAAACTCTTCCAAAGGGGGAATCTAATCTGGGGAAAACTGTCTAAACTGGAATTTCCCTCCCTTAGAAGGAGTTATTTTTGACTTCCTATTGAGCTTCTGGAACAAGAAATGTCATGTAGGTCATATATTTTAATTTAAGAATTCTGTTTATTGTAGGAGGAGAAGGGTAAGTATTGAGGGTGAAGGTTAGTTTTAGAGGTTAGGTTTATGGTTGGTGTGGAGGGTTAATATTAAGCATTTTAGGAGATGGCAAAGTGTGAAGTATTCAGAAAGGAGAGGAAATTATGTTAGGGGGCTGCTTTATTATATGACAGGGGACTTCAAACGTTTCAGTATTAGAGGCACATTGTATATTTTACAAATATGCCAACAAAAAAACTGTTTTATGAATCAATGAATATTAATTAAATTAATACATTTGTCTTGGGTTTTTGAAAACAGCATGACATGATTCAGAACAAAAGAGAAAGAACCAAAGTAAAACAAAATCCTCTCTTACATCAGGGTCCCCATTGGAGCCCCTCTTATAACAGAGTCCCCCCTAGAGGTCCAGCTTACATCAGAGTCCTCATCAAAGTCCCCGCCCCTACATCAATGTTCTCCATCAGATTAACCCTTACATTAGGACCCTCACCAGAGTCTTTTGTTACTTCAGTGTCTCCATCAGTGTCCCCCCTTACATCAGGGTCTCCCTTACATTAGTGTCCCCACCAGAAACCCCTTCACATTAAGGTCTCTACCTGGGCCATTCCTTACATCTGGTTCCCCATCAGAAACCCATTTACTTCAAGGTCTCTATCTGAGCCCCCCTTACATCTGGGTCCCCACTAGAATCCACTTTACAAAAGGATCCCATCAGAGTCCCCATTACATCAGGGTCCCCATCAGAGCCCCTCTCATAACAGAGTTCACCTTAGGGGTCCATCTTACATTAGAGTCCTCATCAGAGTTCCCCCCTACATCAGAGTTCCCAATCAGATTCCCCTATACATTAGAACCTTCAGCAGAGTCTCCTGTTACTTCAGTGTCTCCATCAGTGTCCCCACTTACATCAAGGTCTCCATCTGAGCCCCCTTACATCTGGGTCCCCATTAGAATCTACTTGACAACAGGATCCCCATTAGACAACAATGGAAGGAACTCTGGACAGCCGCACACCGGGAAAAACGTAAAATCCTGTGCCTTTATTCACACAAAAAGATCACATCAAAACAAAAACAATCCACGGCAATAAGGGAGGGCACAAGAGTTCCCTTTAAAAGAGAGCCCCTTTTAAAGAGTTCCCTTTACAGCAGGGTCCCCATCAGCTGAGACCTACTGATCTGGATCTTCATGCCCCTCGTGCCCGCACATCAGCTGCGGGCTGGATAAAATCTAGTAGCAGGCCAGACGTGGCCCGAAGGCTATAGTCTGGAGACCCCTGGTAAAAGGGGTACATTTTAACTTTCTGAACTGTATTTTATTATCTGTATAGCAATGTAGTTAGTTGCTAGCATTATTCACAATCCATCCATGTTTTTGTATTATAGAGACACCACTTGAAATGGTCAGCGCTGCAACATCTGGCCATGATTGGAGGGTGGTGTCACATGAGAAGCTCAAATATTTATTAGTTGCCGTTGTGTAACTCTTTATTATGGATGTTTCATGTGAGGAACACAGCGCTGATATAACAGCCAGCCTTAGACATGTGAACACAGGCTGCCTCAGTGCCGGAGTCATTCATTCCACAAGCCTGGAGTTGGGCGAGAGCTCTCCCCTGTGACGGAAAAGTTAATTTTTGAAAACTTTATTCCAGAAGCTGACAGAATATGGCCAGAGGGAAAGGGATGGCGAGAGCTAGTATGGATTGCTGGTACCACATCCTGAGATGCCCCTTACATCTTGTCATAGCTCAGTCCTAAGGGCCAAGCTGCACAGAAAGTAAGCACAGATCATTGTGCGGGATGGAGAAGTCCAAACTCCTGACACACAAACTTGTTCTGGGTTGGGGCTAATTTACACGAGTGCAGGGGTCTGTACACCAAATAAAACAAGCACGTTTTTGCGCCCGAGATGCACAATTGTTATTCCATACAGCTGCCTCTACAAATCAATGACAGGCTGTGGTTGTATACTGGTCATCACACATCTGGGCGTTTACATACGCAAGGACAGATGAACGGCCTTTGAAGCAGCTAAAGCCAAAGTGACAGCCAAGCAACTGGCATTTTTTAGAAGGGGTGAGGCATGTCAGCCGTGGTATTTTTTTTTTTTTTTCAGTTCTTTTTCTAGGTTATTTAGGTAAGGCAAATAGATAAAAATGCATCCACAAATAATGAACACGCCCATTCTAGAATGTAGATTATATAGGTGTATTCAGTGCAAGCTGCACTCAATGGCAATCCCAATGTTTTTATATCCTTTACATCCTCTTAATCTAAATCATTTAACTTTTTTTCTTTGCATCATTTTTTTGGACCTTACTAAAACTTATGTCTAGCATTTAAATAAAAGCAGAAGTCTTGACTGCATGCTTGCAAACATGTAAGAGCCATAAAAAAATGTCAAAACGCATCTGTAGCACGGTCCTACTCTAGCTGATGAGAATACAGACATTTGGACAATCTGACTAATCTGAGAGCAAGCCGACCTTGAGAGAGCTTTAATTAGGTCCCTTTAGCTGAATGGTAAAGCTGAGTGCTGGGGAATTTATTCATCTACCAACAATTGTGATAGGGGGATTTACTAAAACTGGGGCGCCCAGAATATGGTGCAGCTGTGCATAGTAACCAATCAGCATCTAGGTTTTAGGCTCCATTCATGCTTGTGTGAATTTCCATGCAACTTTGGACATATAAAGTTGCATGACAAGTCGCAGTCCATGTATTTAATAGAAGCTGTTCAAATCTATGCGACTCAGTGACTTTAACCACTTCCCTCCCAGCCTATTGTCCGGGTGGCCGTCATATGATGAAAGAGTAAGTGATCAGGAATTTTTTTTTTACACATTATGATTGCTTATATCAGTAAATTTCACTGGTATAAGCAACCATTTTTACTAAAAGAACAATTGTGATAGGGGGATTTACTAAAACTGGGGCGCCCAGAATCTGGTGCAGCTGTGCATAGTAACCAATCAGCATCTAGGTTTTAGGCTCCATTCATGCTTGTGTGAATTTCCATGCAACTTTGGACATATAAAGTTGCATGACAAGTCGCAGTCCATGTATTTAATAGAAGCTGTTCAAATCTATGCGACTCAGTGACTTTAACCACTTCCCTCCCAGCCTATTGTCCGGGTGGCCGTCATATGATGAAAGAGTAAGTGATCAGGATTTTTTTTTTTACACATTATGATTGCTTATATCAGTAAATTTCACTGGTATAAGCAACCATTTTTACTAAATGAAACTGATTCATTCAGTGTGTATTTTTGTGATTAGCTGTGATTGGCCCTGTCTCTACGATGATTACTGTGACCAATCACAGCTAGCAACACAGATGTATACAATGAATGGCATGAATCAAAGCCAATTATCGTTTATTATACACGATTTATATAGCACCAACAGTTTACGCAGCGCTTTACAATGTATAGGGGGGACAACACATTGTCCCCCCTATATTGTTTACAATTGTTACGTGATCTGCTGTGATTGGTCACAGAGATCACATGGTACCGGCAGTGATACGGTGCCCTGATCAGTCATCGGCGATGAACATAGCAGGTGACAGATCGTGCCACAGCGCGGCATGGTGTGCCCGATGCGCATGTCGGGAGGACTTCATATGACTTCCATTTGGAATGATGAATGTCCTGCCCAGCCCTCATTTGACAATGGGCTGAGCAAGACATTCACATTTTAATGTTATTAATGTGACAGTTATGCAACAGTCAAAGCCAAAGTCAACAGCCAAAGCACACCCATCCAAATTAGCATCAACAATGCATCAAAGTCGCAATGTAAATCACACGACTTTGGAGTTGTACAGCTGTGAATGGAGCCTTGAGCCTCGTACACACAATCAAATTTTCGGACAACCGAAAATCCGTTTTTTGTTGCATGCTAGTCTCATGTTGAAAGTGAAGAGGTTACTCACCATATGAAAATTCTCGTATGACAGAATACAACTTCAGTAGGGACCTAATGTGTTGACTAGTTTTGCATGTATTCTTTTGTTTCTGAGCATGCGTCTTCTGCTTACGATTTTTTTTCGTACGAAAACCGTACTAATTAAACGAAAATCAGACGTTGAGTTCACGTAGACAAAAATGTTATAGTCTGCAAATCCAGATTTTGTCTGATGAAAAAACAGAATCGGCTGTCTAAAGCACAATACTAACGATCCGAAAATCGGCAGATCGTTTGTCGGATGAAATTTTACTTCCGATTTTCGTATCGTGTGTACACGGGCCTTTATCGTCAAAGCTTGATTGAAGATAGAAGTTGATTGATTACTATGCACAGCATAGATTAGTAAATCTCCTCCTAGAGGCCAGGGCCTGCCTGATTGGGTATAAATGGAATTCATTATTTGGATAAACCCCTTACATAGTTTTAGTAAATCTAAATTTAGATTGTATAATCAGGTGACAATGTGTATGGCTGACTGTATGGTAGTTAGGATCGGGATCCCACCTGAGATTATTAAAATAAAACTTTTTAGCATGTCAGATGCAATTTTTCATTTTATGACGAGTCATGTGGACTGATCAGGTGGAATGTGAATAAATTATTGGCTAGAACTGTTTCCTTTTATTGCATCATTATTGTCAACTGTCATTTTAATATTGTGAGCTATGCAATATTGCCTCAATAAATCAATAACTTAGATAGTGTTGGGTACCATCATCCCATATTTATATAGTTAAGAAAAGGGGAGATGAATCAGTGGCTACTCCAAAAAATACCCTTAAACATCAATGATGGTGGGGACTATTGCGGTACCCAAATATAACAAAAGAAGTGTTAAAAAGTATAGCATTTATTTACACAATTTTTAAGACAGTGCATAATTCACAACAGTAATTGTTGAGCAATAATCTCATAAACAAGATATTAAAATTTACAGGTTTACAATAGGCCCCACAGGTATGCAGAGACACGGTGATGTGTGGTTAGACGTGATCCTCGACCGGTTTCGTGGCTTATGCGGCTTCCTCAAGAGGCGTCACCCATATATCTATAGAAAGATACAATTTCTTAATTAAATCATCATATAACTTTTAATAGTGACAAAAACAATTGATAATACATCAAATTTGGAGTATTTACATGAAATCCTGAATCCTTATATTGTGAGCTGCCGAATCATAATTTAACTGACTCCCAGAAGGCACGGAGAACTGCGCCCTATATTGAGCATGTGTTATCAGCACAAGATCAAGAATTTGGCAGAACAACTGTCAGACCTTAGATGACCTCTCACCTCTAACTTGAAGGTACTTACTAGAATCTTCTTCAGAAAGAGTATGTTAAAGCTGAACCCCAGGATGGAGAAAAAGTTATCCTAGCAGTGGGACCCCCCTCTGCACAGTAAGGGATGATTGCCCATTTTGTCAAGGGGGATAGGGATAATTTGCCTTTTCCCTTAGTTCTGCAGGCTTCCTCTTCTCTGTAATACAGAAAACTCTGAAAGCACTGCTCTTTTCTGACCGGGCCACATCTCTCTGACATCATCACATACTGTACAATGCAGGACCATGCTCTTTTTGGTATGATTCCTATGGGCACAACATTGGCCAGCTAGGCTCTTACCCCCGTGATTAAAGCCCAACTCTGGAAAACTTAAAAATGATCAGCCCCAGTGCAAGGGTTGGGTGCCTGTTTAGGTTTAGGGGACGCAGGGCCGAGACCAGGGGTGGGCGAGAGGGGCACCGGCCCTGGGCACAATGGTTTACTGTGGGGATGGGGGCTCCTTCCTTCTGTTACAAGTTCTGTTACAAAGTGACATTGGCAGTGATTTTGACAAGTGAGTGACTGCTGGGGAGCTTTACATCATGAACAGGGGGGCACTGTTCGGCATCTTTGCCCTGGGCGCTGGTAACCTTGTCCCAGCACTAAGGGGACTAGACGCTTGGTCCCTACAGTGTCGCCTCATCTACGATCCAGTGGTCTAAGGTCCTGATGCCATCAAGCCCAATGCACAGTCCATAGCCCTCTAATGAACATGATGACTCTGAGGGACAGTAGAGTTGAGGATCAGGTAAGCTAAAAGAAGTATGGCCAAATCTCTTTTGGTATTAATTCTCCTGTTGGTCACACTTTGTTCTGCACTCCTATGACCCAGATTCAGCCAACATCACAAAGCTGCTCCAGGCTCTGCAGGGATCCTGACAATAATGTCGGTATTCACCCAGAGCCTGAGCCAGCCACTCCCACCCCCTCCACAGCCCAGTGCTCCAGTAATCACTGGAGCGGTAGAGCATAGAGCCAGTAACTGACAGTCACTGCTCTATGCTCACTGAAGACCAAAAACTGAGCGATCAGCGGCCTTTAATCACCCAGTTTTCGGTGTAGAGGCTGCAGGGGACAGATGTTGTATCAGATTGATGCTGCATCTACATAGGTAAGTATGAATGTTTTCTAGACTAAACAAACAATTAACCCTTGTTGCCCCTCTGCAAGAGATAGTTATCACATTTCCTGGAGTTGGGCTTTAAAGCTTAACCACAACCAAAACTGTTGTGGTGGTAGTGAATAAAGCAGGGAAGGCTAGAAGCACTTTTACGAAGATTTCCCCTCACTCTATAATGGGGACAGTGCGGGTAAAGCAACTAAAAACTTCCAGAGTGGAATCTGTATGGTGGGGCAAAAAAAAATGACCCTCCCTTGGTGCAAGCTAGATGGCCATCTGTAACCACACTGAAAGAGACCCTGTCATATCTCTAAATTAATAAAATTGTAGTTCTCTGCAAGAGAAGAAGTGCTATATTCACTTGGGCTGCATGTATTACCTGTCGTTGGTTCCGGCACGGTGGTCTTCTTCAACACTTCTTGGAGCATTGGATGCTTGTGTCACCTGCTGCGTACTTCATTACAAGAGTCTACAGTGACATATGAATTGGAGGAAGGTACCGCCACATAGCAAAGGACACCTCCTGGAAGTTAAAATGGACCTTCACCCTCTTTTTTACATCTCATGCCCTACTTCTTCACATTTTTATAGTTATATCATTTTTTTTGTAAATACCTTTTGTTATGTAATCAGCCCCATACTGCCAGTTTTCTCATCCAGACAAGAATGACATAGCCCTCAGCCCTCAGCCCTCCCGCAGTCCAGTCACGCATCATATTATGCATCTCAGGAGGCTTCAGGGCTATCTACAGCACATAAGTATATGTCACAGGGAGCTGGCTGAAAGAGCCAGGAAGAGACAGCTGGCTCCCAATGATGTTAGAAAGGAAGCGGACGGTGTGGAACACAGTGTGCAGCAGCAAATACAACAGAACTTCGCTGGATTTGTGAGAATGTTTATTGAGGATAACACAATGAAGAAGGGAAAAGGAGAAATTTGTAAAAAATGAATATAGTGGATGAAGTTCTTCTTTAATTACACTCTGGAGTCTCCCAGAAATTGCTGCAACTTACTTGTGTTCTTTATTTATCACATGATGATTTTCTCATAAAATTGTCAATTTACAGGCATACTATTATATAGGCATGGAATAGTTTTTTTTCTTTTTTTACATAAAAAAGCCGTGTGTACCTTATTTCTTTTTTTAATCTCATGAAGCGTTATTACATCCCCACCTGAAAATGTTCTGATTTCCTCAGAAGATGCCCCATAGAATGTCTAAGGCCAGGTTGGCTGCATTTTGTGTCCTCTCTGGAGTTCTCCTTTAAGACTCAGCAAGCACGCAAGCTAGATAATAAGCATTCCTTCAAAATGTTCCTTTCTTCGTGTATTCGGAGAGGCACCTGCATGTACAAGCGTGCTGCATGTGTACCCCTAGTGGCGTTCTCTATTAAAACCTGACTTCTGATTTTCCATCATTACTCACCAGGCCTGAGGGTCACGCAAACTTCATAGGACCTTTAAAACTCCACTTTCTCTGATCTCTGTCTCTCCCAATGTAACCTTTTTTTAGAGAATAAAAATGGCTTATAGATTGGATAAAAAAGAAAAGCAGTGTAGCGTGGCATAGTAACTCTCATTATCTATGGAAAAATGTACAGACTTCTCACAGCTGGAAAAATATGAACAAAAAGTTCTGTAAGTTCTTAATACTACTTTCTATCTGTTTTTCACCCTTTTTAAATGAAAAAAATATATAGCATAGGGGAGCAGTGAAGAACAGTGATGGACGCCATCTACAAAGATACACTACAACAATGCAACATCGTATGATGATATCTTGGCATTGAAGTTTGTTGGGCATATACTGTAGGTGTTTGTCTAATATGTAATAAAGCTGCAGTACTTGGCCTTTTGGGTGTGCAGCATCCTTGTCACAAATTTGGGATCCCCAACAAGGAACATAGGGTCAACCAATAGTGGATTGATTACCAGTACAGGCAATGGAATCCTCACTATGGATCCCATTTCAGGTGAAGCATTCAGTTCACGAAGCCATTTTAATTCTCCTCTATTCTCTCCTAAATAAAAAAAGTTTAGGTTTTATATATATGTTACGGATCAACTCTGGTAACTCTGGTAAAAATAAAAGTCCTCTCTTGAAGTGGGGCTGCTCCTACACAGCAAGGGTTACATGCTGGCTTACTCTAGGGGGGTCTTCAAACGATGGCCCTCCAGCTGTTACGGAACTACAAGTCCTATTGTAAAACTCTTACAATCACAGACATGACTAGGCATGATGGGAATTGTAGTTCCTGAACAACTGGAGGGCCATAGTTTGGAGACCCCATCTCTAGGGGACAGTAAGAGCACTGTTATGTACCTTATCCTTTTTTCTCCCCTGCAAACAGTGCTGCACCCTTTCTCTTGCAGTGGACTGTCCCTTGGCATCCTTACATCCAATGCAAAGATATGGTTCCATAATCAGTCTTAATGATGCCAGGGGCATCCTACTGCCAAAGTGCAGAGAGGGGCTGCAGGGACTGGTCCAGCAGCATAGAGGAGTCTGCAGGGGATTGGGTAAGTAAAACTGCTTTACCTGGTTCCTATACCTAATCAAGAAGCTAACCCTTGCAGTTTGGGAGCAGTGCAGGAGGACTTTTATTTTTCCTGGAGTTCAGCTTTAAAGCTCCATTCTAGGAATTCAGCTCCTTTGTAAAAAATGAAGGAACACTATGAGTTAACTCGAGCAAGGTGCATGACACCCCCTAGACCAGGGATATGCAATTAGCGGACCTCCAGCTGTTGCAGAACTACAAGTCACATGAGGTATAGCAAGACTCTGACAGCCACAAGCATGACACCCAGAGGCAGAGCATGATGGGACTTGTAGTTTTGCAACAGCTGGAGGTCCAGTAATTGCATATCCCTGCCCTAGACTAAGCTCTATTGTTTATAGCTGACAGCTTTATAGTACTCCCAGGAAGATGGCTATCGCTGTATTTTTGAGAGAGCGACACTGATCTTTCTGGGCTCTGCATTTTGAACAGGAGAGTCACTGCAGCTGTTATGCCTGCCCTTCTTCTACTCCTGCCCAATCACAGAAGCCTTGGTATTAGGTGAACACATTTGCAAAATACAAAGGCTTCTGTGAATAGGCAGCAGAGGGGTGGAGCGGGCATAGCAGCTCAGTTCGCTTCTTTCCTCTCAGATCCCAGAGTGTCTTTCTGGCAGAGCAATAACCCTGTCAAATGTAAATAATAGAGATGTCCTGCAGCTCCTTGGACTTAACTCATAGTGTGCCTTCATGTTTTACAAAGTGTCTGAATTCCTGGAATTCAGCTTAAAGTATTGGCTTGAGAACGCACCAGCAGGCCTGAATTCAGTACTGCCAGCAAGATTGAATTCTTCCTTTCCAGTTCGAATTCTATTGTTTGAATTAAAAATCATACTTAATAATGTACAATACACACAAGGCAAGATTATTCTACAAAACCCAGGAATCTTTACTCTCAGATAAAAGCCAGCATGACACCACGTTATGTGTTTGCCTATCCACACACAGATTACGGTGCTCATCAGATGGAAGCCTTCCTTGTATAGAGTACATAAGAGTGTGCACAGGGTGTGCCAGGTGTGCCTGGGCACACCCTAATCACCTTGCGCTGTGCTGATTTCCCCTGTCTCCCCCTGCAGTGCTGCCAGGTTCCCTCCTCTCCTGTCGGCTGCTGCGGGAGATGTTTCAGGATGGAGAGTGGGGGAAGAGACCTGTAAATATTTAATTTATCATACCTTTCCTTTTCTGAGTAAACAGTGAGTGATCTGTACTCACTGCTCCTGTGTTCATTCTTTAACGAAGCGTAGTAAATTACGCTTACAATGCTTCAGTTTGTGAATGAACAGGAAGCGACTCATCTCACTTCCCATTCGTTCAATGTCTAGTGCAGCTGAGGCTGCAGAGAAAGGAATTAGGGATTCTTTGTCCACAGTCCCTTACTCTGTCTCATGAATGAGACGTCAGGGGGGTCTGTTTAGACTCTTGATATTACACCTAAACCCTCCAACAGGGCTGCTATAAAAAATAAAAATAATAATAAAAAATAATATTGTAAAAAATAATAAAAAAAAAAAACTACTGACACCGTCCATTGCTCTGCTCATATACAAACGTGCGTGTTTTTTGCTCTGGGGTGCACACCCTAATGCAATAGGCTGACCACACCAATGATAGAGTATGACATAAACTATTTTTTTTCTGGTGATGATGATGTGCTGTGAGTAATGATTTACTGAAAATTCCCACATGTTTTACTGGATAAAAAATGATTAGCTGAAGATCAGAGAAACAAAAATCACACTTTAAAACTGGCCATACATGTTACAATCTGATTGACAATATCCTTTAGATCTACCAGCAACTATGTAGTGTAACCACCATTACAAACATACTTAAAGCGGAGCTCTGGCCTATTTTAAAACTACTGCCCCCGGCGTTGCTTATTCCAATGCCATTAAGGTTCTCAATGTTTTTTTTTTTTAAAGCAGATTACCTTTTTAAGGCCCCTAAATATGTCAATTTCCGCTGTACCTAGCCATGGCGAAGTACGTCATTTCCTGCCGCCCTGGGATATTAGTGTGATCAATCCCAGGAGTCAATGGGCATTCTTGATTGACAGGTTGCCATAACAGCGGGGCAGGAACTTCCTCCAATGCAACCTGCAATACACTATGTGTGCCTTGCTTTGTGCGAAGGCGCAAGTTTGGAAAGTGCCAGCTGGGTACCAAGCAGCACCATTTCCTGGAAGAATCTCTGAGCAGGCTTCAGATGCTCACACTAAGGAGGAAAGCTTACTGGGGGACAGTGAATAAAAAAAATTCAATAAAATAAGACAGCAAACTTTTTCATTTGCATATGCCAATTTAAATTGCATAAGCTGCAACCATCACCGGGGGTTATTTTTCGAAAAAAAAGGCCGGAGCTCCGCTTTAACAAAATTGGTTTGAAAGATTGAATAAGTGGGGGGAAATTGTCGGCTGAACATTCACTGTGTTTGATCAGATGCAGTCACTGTTCAGCAGAGCCATGGCTACCTGAATACAATGGAGATTCTGCTATTCACGTTGTGGGTATGGATGGAGAAATGTATCTTTCTCTTGAATGTACAAAATTCGAGCCATCTATACCCAGCTCAAGAATCTGCCTGACCGGATTCATATTTAAAGAGGAAGTAAACCCTGATGGGTTTTACTTCCTCTTTTTTCCCCTGCAAAGTAAAAGCATAATGGGCTGGTATGCATCACATACTAGCCCATTATGTGCCACTTACCTGCAAATGAAGCCTGCGCTGTCCCCACTGGTGGCCACATCCATCTTCGCCCCTCTTCCTTCTGGGGCCGCGGACTCTGGCTCTGTGACTGGCTGGAGTTGCGTAAAGTCACTCCTGCGCATGCGTGCGGGCGCCACTAGTCACGGCACTTGCTAGTAAAGAAAAGGGCATGGAGGGTCGTTCCTTCACAGCGAATGCACCAATGACATCATCGGTGCACTACAAGGTAAATATCTCCTAAACGGCGCACGCTTAGGAGATATTTACAGTACCTATAGGTACACTTTATTATAAGCTTACCTATAGGTAATAGTGACATTGAGAGGTATACAACCAATTTAATGGAATGTATAGGGAGGTCCTCATATTACAAAGTTACAGAGATTGTACAATTAGATTGTACGTTGTATGCCCAGATTAAGTCCATTCTCCTCTGCATTAGTTACATAGATTTACACTTGTCAATTAGCAGAGGCCTGTATAATAAGATTACATTTTAGGATATTTTTATTATTCAGGATTTAGACAACAATTTGCACAGTGCTTTGCAATCTAAAGGGAGACAATAGAGTTACAAAATATAGGAGGGTTAAGCAGGCCCTGCTCAAAAGAGCTTGCAATCTAATAGGGTGGGATACTGGGATAGATTTATTAGATTTCGATTCCTTATTAGACTTAGTATAACATGGTAAGAATTGGTGTAATATTATTACAGGATGGGTACATTTAGACATGCGTCTAAATCTCCCTTTCTTCTCAAGTTCCATCCACATTCAGATCACTACTGACTGACAGTGAGGAAGCGATACGATGCCTCCTCGCCACCTGTTTTAACCCCATTTTTGGTGACAAACGCACTGCAACAAAGCATTTGCAGCGCTTCCCCATTTGCTTGAATGTGTAATGTTCTGCGGGCTTGCTGCCCTCTGAACGCTACGCGTTCGGTAAACTTTGCCACGGGCATGAAGCATCACAACCGTGGCATATAAACACCCCTGTCCTCTACCTATTGCAGCTGAAGGGAGGCAGTTGGCATTTTTGTGCATTTTGCACCCCCCCAACTGTACTTCTAAACGTAGCCTTAGCCTATAAAACTTGTGCTCCATATACATTATACAGTATACATTTTACATTATAGCATAGCTCAAAACTGTCCCTGATTTTGAGGGACTGTCCCTGATTTTGAGGGACTGTCCCTGATTTTGAGGGACTGTCCCTGATTTTGAGGGTCTGTCCCTGATTTGAAACAAAGTCCCTCTGTCCCTCTTTCCTTCTAATTTGTCCTTCATTTTAGTCTGATCCATATAGTTGTATATATAATGCACTTTTTATCTATCAAAAAATGTTTCCCAGTGCTAAACCTTTCATTAAATTTCTAAATCTCTGCATCTGTAAATTCCAAAAGCCAATATAAAGGAATAGTAGTGGTAAAAAAAACACTTGTGGGTTTAACCAATCATTTCTTTTGTACAATTCTCCTTTAAGGGGGAGTGGCAAGGGGTGTGTCCTATACCTACATACTTTTGCTAATAGGTGTCCCTCATTCCCACCCCAAAAATCTGGGAGGTATAGTATAGTGTACAATTTACTTTATATATACAGTACATTGCAGTATGCATTTACATTATATATACATTACAGTGTACATTTTATATTATATATACATTACAGTGTGCAATTTACTTTTTTTTTATATACATTGCAGTATGCATTTACATTATATATACATTATAGTGTACATTTTACATTATATATAATTACAGTGTGCAATGCTCATACAATGTAAGGATATATACATTTATATTGAAGTGACATCATAACACACAATATACTGTATAACACTGTTACAATATAATAATATTTCTTGTTTTTAAGGGCCTGTTCACACCATTGTGTTTTTTTGTGCACTACTTCACAGGATCACAGCGAGATCAAAGCACAGTAGAGAACTAGTTACCATTATAATTGATGACGTTTTTCTCATCAGTGCATTGCGTATTTTTATTTTTTGTTTTTGGAAAAATGCATGCTACATTATATTTAATGGAAACATATATAAAGTGCACTAAAAAACGCCCTAGAAACACAACTTTTTAAATTAGTTAAGAAATTTTAATTAGTGTGTTTTTTAAGTCACATTTCCTATAAACACAGCCTACAAGATGACGCAAATGAATGATATAATTCATTTTGGGTGTTTTTGGAAAAATGCATGCTACATTATAGTAAATGGATACCTAAACACCCTAGAAACACAACTTTTTAAACACCCTAGAAACACAACTTTTTAAATTAATAAAAAATGTATAATTAGTGTGTTTTTTTAAGTCATATTTCCTATGAACACAGCCTACAAGATGAAGCAAACGAATGATATAAATGAAAAGGAAAAAAACGCATGTAAAACACACACAAAACGCATATATAACACGTCTTGCATCGCTTTACTTTTTAAAGCAATGCATTAAAAATGCACCAAAAATACATTATGAAGAAAGTGCAGGTGTGAGATGTGAACGGGCCCTTTAGTAATCATGGCATGAAACACAAATGACGCTGTCCATTGCAACCACTCAGGGTTCTAGTTTCATCTGAAAAGAGACATCTGATTGGTTTCTGCTGGAATCAGCGCAATGTATTCTATATTTCCTGTCGCTGTGTATTTTGGTATAATAAGATTGTTCCAGTATACAGAGAATAACATCATGTTACAGCAGAAATCTGTGGAATGTCTCTATTGCAATATCAGTCTGGGTTTCATTGTTACAAATAGTTGTGTCTAATTACCATAATTCTGCCTGTATCTCCCATATAATCATGTATAACATTGTTACAAAAGAGTTGTGTCTGTTCTGGTTACAGTATATCCATGTATAATTCTGTCTTCTAACATGGACATTGTTGCAGCATAGCCCTGAATGACTTACATAAGAGCTTTTCTCTAAACAAAAATGTTTCTGTGCTTCCTAATGGCAGAGCGGGGTCTCTAATTTTCTGTAATGCAATCCTAATTGGAAGAAAAAACTTTCTGTGGGGTCCCCATCCCTTTAACAGTCGCACGCATGTGCAAGAAAACAAAAAACAAAACAGGAGCTGTGTTTTGGCTTTGCCGCCTAGCTAAGTAGTTCTGACCTGGTCAAAAACTCACATTAACCAATGGGATCTTTTCTTTTCTGTGTTTCATGGATCAGCCTTGATGACACACAGACTTTGTTCCAGGTCAATGACTCAAAGCCATTGGATCACCATGACAGCCAGGCAACTTGCTTTGTAAGCAATGGCAGCCTCTATATTAAAAAGCTTTACTTCAAGGCTCTTTCACACAGGTGGTAATGCTTTCTGCCCTCTGAAAAGAGATCTGCTGTGGATCACTTTTTCAGTAGGTGGTAAAGCAGCGGTTGGCAGGCACTACTGCCCCCTCCTGGTGCTTGTTCTTTTTTTTTTAATTGCCAAACGGCAATTTTACATTGCAGGACTGCGCCGCAACTGCAAGCCAGATGCTTGCCCTATGGATCTCATTGGGTGAGTTTGACAGACAGTGCTGCCTATCAAACTCTGCAAGCCAAGTTAAAATTGTCATGGTATGGGTACAGCCCTGTAATGGTAGAATTTCAGTGGGAAGCCGGGGGTGGTCAAAATGTGGCTGAGCCACCTGTTTTTACCCCCCCCCCCCCCCAGCTGTAAGTGTGAAAGAGCCATTAGAGCAGAATTACGCAACAGCCCCAGAGACTAATATGTCAAAGAGGAGGGTGGGAACATTGTGAAGTTCACCTGTAATTTTACAGGGGGATGAACAATGGAAAACCAATAGCTTCCCCCATCCATGCTACACAGCGTGGATGGAGGGGTCTCTACTGACGGCTCTTGTATTCAGAAAGATGTGGATCCCGCAGCTGCCTGAATAGAATGGCGCCACCTAGCCTTGTGAATTTTGATTGTTGAGCGTAGTGATGTTATGGCTCAAATTTCAGCCTATTAATCAGGAATTATATGAATTGGAGCTGTTTATTGGACCCTGGTGTCACTGCTCCCCCTAGTGTTCAACAGCAGCGAACACTGGGGATTTTTAGTTCTGGCTGTAATGTAGGAAACAGCAGCCAGGGGGCATTGACAAGGTAGGTGTAGGGGTCGGAGGGTGCACAGACACAGGAAGGCTTATTCACTAAAGAAGTTGAGAATCTTCACACATTGAAATCTATATTCAGTTTAATTATCCAATTACATTAAAAGCAAATCCCTGTTCACTTTAAGCACTCAGTCATTGTGCAGATAAAATATGTTATTCACGCGACTTAGATTTAAATCAATTTACTGTGTAAATATTCTCAATTTCTTTAGTAAACTATGGGTTCTGTCCCTCTGCATTGTGACAATGTCTCTTTAAGACCCATTAACACACTCATAGGTGTGAACGGACTCCTATAGTTCCCCTTTAAGAACGCACATACAGTAGGTGTGAAGCCGCCACGTATGAAAGAATGAATTTCTACTTGAAATGTGATTTCATGCAGTAATATTCTCTGCAAGGGTAGTTTACTGCCTGGATTAGGTTTATGACTTAAACAGCTCTGCCATTAGAAACCACAGAAAAGTCTTTGTTTAGATGTGGGTCCCCCCTTTAAACTGCCAGGCAGCTTGTCTTCCATCATCATCATCGCCTATCACAGCACAAAGTAATAGTAGTAAGTTACAGAATGCACCCCCCAGTAGAAAAGCCAAGTTTTACCAATGACAACTACCTAGTGTTGGGCACAAGCATCCCTGTAGTAAAGCTATCCCCTAATTAGGTGACAGCCCATTGGTTTTTCAAATAACTAAAATACAGATATCCTTTACGTATAATTTATTATAACAGCCGGATTTAGACCTCAGGGGGCCCGGGGCATTTCAGGTTTCAAGACAGAGGAACACTTAAAATACCTTTCCGGTCTCAGGAAACCCCTACTAAAAATTCCTAGATCTACAACTCATGATACATTAGTGTGATGATCAGTGGGAGGAATGCTCCTCACAATGGTGGACATTAGGAAGAATTATCCCCTTACAGGTGGGACAGTGGGAACTTATCTGAGAGGGAGAAAGCGCTTATTGCTCAAGGAACACCTAGCAACCTCTGGAGGAACCCTGGTTGAGAAACCCTGGTCTAACCTTATGGTGCTGCCTAGACCTAGCTCTACATGAAAGGTCCTCGGTAAATGACTTTTCCCCTGAACAAACTAATCTGGGAATTACAGAAATAAGACCTTGCAGGGGGCCATCTCCTTCACTTTAAGGATTAGATGCTCCTTCAGTCTAGAGGGAATAAGCTGCAATTCCTACTCCTAATACTTAGAGGAATAAAGTACTTACTGTATACCTCAATCTGGCCGTGGTTGGTGCTCTCCTCTTCTCTCTGATCCTTTGGGCTGTGAGTGGCCCCTTGCCATCCTCATGAACAATGTGTGCTGCACTGTACATGAAGATTTCAGTGCCCAACTGTAGCCTGGAGCATCTTAGAGAAGAGGCTTTGGGGGACCAGTTGTACAGATGAAAGGAGCAGCTGTAGCCAGGATTAAGGCAAGTACCAACTGTAGGCCGGAGCATCTTAGAGAAGAGGCTTTGGGGAACGAGTGGACAGATGAAAGGAGCAACTGAAGCCAGGAATAACGTAAGTACCAACTGTAGGCCGGAGCATCTTAGAGAAGAGGCTTTGGGGAACGAGTGGACAGATGAAAGGAGCAACTGAAGCCAGGAATAACGTAAGTACCAACTGTAGGCCGGAGCATCTTAGGGAAGAGGCTTTGAGGGACCAGTTGTACAGATGAAGGAAGCAGCTGGAGTGAGGAATAAGGTAAGTGCCAACTGCAGGCCAGAGCATCTTAGGGAAGAGGCTTCAGGGGACCAGATGTACAGATAAAGGGAGAATCTGGTGCCAGGAATAAGGTAAGTACCAACTGTAGGCCAGAGCATCTTAGAGAAGAGGCTTTGAGTAACCAGTTGTACAGATGAAGGGAGCAGCTGGAGTGAGGAATAAGGTAAGTATTACAACTTATCCTTTTACCCCCTAAACTTAAAACCCAACTCCAGGAAAAAAAAATAAAAATAACCCTGTAGAGAACCCCCCCCCCCTTCCCTGCACTGAAAAGGTTAAATGCTCATTAACTGTGGGGATGAGGAGCAATGTGTAAGACTTACCTTACTCCTCACTCTGGAAAGCTCAGGTGCTGATATCTGCTCTGGGTTGTGGGAAGTCTCTCACTGTCCTTACGCTTCATGCAGAGCAATTGGCTCTATGCTGTACCTAACGACGTCATCGTGCTACCCTGCGCTTTAGAGAAGAGGCTTCGGGAGAACCAGTTGTACAGATGGAGAGAGCCTGCCAGAGTGAAAAGTAAGGTAAGTATTACATCTGATTCCTCTACCCCTAGACTTAACATACTTTTAGTATTTGCAGCGTGGGGGGCAGCAAGGGTAGTGTTTTTGTAATTGCTGGAGTTGGGCTTTAACAAGTGTTTAACTCTTTCAGTGCAGAGGGTCCCCACTGTAGGGGTCATTTTTATAAAATCCCGGAGTTGTCCTTTAACAAGTATTTAACCCTTTCAGTGCAGAGGCCCTACTGCAGAGGTAGATTTTTTTAATTCCCGGAGTTCTGCTTTAAGGAGCATTCAATTATTGCAGTGCACAGGGGCAGGGGTAAGGGTAGTTTTTGTTAATTCCCAGAGTTGGGCTTTAACAAGTATTTAACCCTTGCAATGCAGAAGGGTTGCACTGCAAGGGTAGTTTTTGTTAATTTCCAGAGTTGGGCTTAACAAGTATTTAACCCTTTCAGTGCAGAGGCCCTACTGCAGGGGTAGACTTTTGTTAATTCCCGGAGTTGGGCTTTAACAAGCATTTAACCATTTCAACGCAGAGGGATCCCCATTGCAAGGGTAGTTTTTATAAAATCCCGGCGTTGTCCTTTAACAAGTATTTAACCCTTTCAGTGCAGAGGCCCTAATGCAGAGGTAGATTTTTGTAATTCCCGGAGTTCTGCTTAAAGGAGCATTCAATTCATGCAGTGCATAGGGTTCCACTGTAAGGGTAGTTTTTGTTCATTCCTGGAGTTGGGCTTTAACAAGTATTTAACCCTTTTAGTGCAGAGGCCCTAATGCAGAGGTAGATTTTTGTAATTCCCGGAGTTCTGCTTAAAGGAGCATTCATTTCATGCAGTGCAGAGGGGTCTACTGTAAGGGTAGTTTTTGTTCATTCCTGGAGTTGGGCTTTAACAAGTATTTAACCCTTGCAATGCAGAAGGGCTCCCCTGCAAGGGTAGTTTTTTGTAAAATCCCAGAGTTGTCCTTTAACAAGCATTTAACCCTTTCAGTGCAGAGGCCCTACTGCAGGGGTAGATTTTTGTAATTCCTGGAGTTCTGCTTTAACAAGCTTTTAACTCTGTGCAGAGAGTACACATTGCAAGGGTAGACTTTTGTTAATTCCCGGAGTTGGGTTTTAACAAGCATTTAACCCTTTCAATGCAGACGGGCTCCACTGCAAGGGTAGTTTTTTCTAAAATCCCAGAGTTGTCTTTTAACAAACATTTAACCCTTTCAGTGCAGAGAGTCCCTACTTCAAGAATATTTTTTTTTTTAATTTCCAGGCATGAGTTTTAACAAGTGTTTACCCTTTCAGCGCAGAGGGACCCACTGCAAGGGTATTTCCCGGAATTGGGTTTAACAAGTATTGAACTCTTGCAGTGGAGCACAGTAGCTCCACTTCAAGGGTAGTTTTTTGTAATTGCCAGAGTTGGGCTTTAACAAGTTTTTAACCCTTTCAGTGCAAAGGGGCCAACTACAAGGGTATTTTTTTGTAAAATCCCGGAGATGTCCTTTAACAAGCATTTAACCCTTTTAGTTCAGAGAGGCCTCACTGCAAGGATAGATTTTTGTAATTCCTGGGGTTGGGCTTTAACAAGCATTTAACCCTTGCAGTGCTCAGGGGCTCACTTCAAGGGTAGTTTTTTTGCAATTGCCAGAGTTGGGCTTTAACCAGTTTTTAACCCTTTCAGTGCAAAGGGGCCAACTACAAGGGTAGTTTTTTTGTAAAATCCCAGAGTTGTCCTATAACAAGCATTTAACCCTTTCAGTGCAGAGGCCCTACTTCAGGGGTAGATTTTTGTAATTCCTGGAGTTGGGCTTTAGCAAGCATTTAACCCTTGCAGTGCACAGGGTGTCACTTAAAGGGTAGTTTTTTGTAATTGCAAGAGTTTGGCTTTAACAAGTGTTTAACCCTTTCAGTGCAAAGGGGCCAACTACAAGGGTAGTTTTTTGTAAAAACCCGGAGTTGTCCTTTAACAAGCATTTAACCCTTTCAGTACAGAGAGGCCCCACTGCACGGATAGATTTTTGTAATTCCCGGAGTTGGGCTTTAACAAGCATCTAAAGCCCCATACACACGCGCGGACAATCCGTGGACCAGGTCCGTCGGACCATGTCCGTCATACTTTGTCTGATGTTGGTTTTGCGTACACACGATCGGACAAAGTTGTCGGAAAATCCGATCATTCTGAACGTGGTGACGTTTGTTGCCTACGACGGGACTACGTAGAGGCTAGTAGCCAATAGCTTTGGTCTTGTAATGTGATCTGAGCATGCGTAGCACTTTGTCCGGTCGGACAAGCGTACACACGCTCGGATTTGGTGTGATCGGACCGGGTTGAAGGGAAATCTTTCCAGCAGGAGATAAGACTTTGTCCGACGGACAAACCGACGAACACTGTCCGATGGTGCATACACACGGTCTGATTTTTCAACAACCTTGTCCGATCGGACCAAATTGATGAAAAAGTCCGACCGTGTGTATGGGGCTTAACCCTTGCCATGCACAGGAGCTCCACTGCAAAAGTATTTTTTTTGTAATTGCTAGAGTTGGGCTTTAGCAAGCATTTAACCCTTTCACCGCAGAGGGTCCCCACTGCAAGGGTAGATTTTTGTAATTTCCGGAGTTGTCCTTTAACAAGCATTTAACCCTTTCGTGGCAGAAGGGCTCCCATGCAAGGCTAGATTTTTGTCATTCCCGGGGATGGGCTTTACCAAGTATTTAACCCTTGCATTGTAGAGAGGCCCCACTGCAATGGTAGACCTTTGTAATTCTCGGATTTGGGCTTTAACAAGCGTTTAACCCCTGCAGTGTATAGGGGCTCCACTGCAAGGGTAATTTTGGTAAAATTCCCAGAGTTGAGCCGGCAAAGGGTTCACTAAAAACTGATATAAAGTAAAAAATGTTACAGATGACTGCAGGAAAAATATGACTTTCCCAAGCTAAATCATATAAAACAAATGTTTTAATGCTATTTTTGTGTAGAGGAGGGCTTGGGGCAATTGTCCTTTTTGCCCTCATAAATGTGGCACTGCCTGGCATCCCCCCCCCCCTTGGGGAATGAGAACTTGTGATCTCTTACAAGTGAGCGGAGTCAGCAGTGTGATCACACATCCGCACACATCTGTGAGTAATCCCATCAGGCGAGCACAGACAGTGAGCGAGGCCGGTTAGGGTTAATTCCTGACAACACTGGCAGGCAAGACAAGGCAAGGCAAGGCTCTTTAACCCAGCAGCAGCAGCAGCAGCGGCAGCATTTCTCTCCCTCCAGAGCCAGGCAGAAAGGTGGAACAGGACATGGCACTGTAAAGCTCCCCAAATCAGCCAGCAAGGCTTTTCATAGGCCCTTATCTGCAGTGGGAGGCGTCCTGCACTATTACTATTGGGTACAGAAAATGCTCTTAATAAGATCTGCCCTTTTCTAACATAAGACACAAACAAGCTGGCTGTGCAGGCGGGGGGCTGCTGCTACC
The DNA here is from genome assembly GCA_028564925.1 of Lithobates sylvaticus. Classification (NCBI taxonomy): domain Eukaryota; kingdom Metazoa; phylum Chordata; class Amphibia; order Anura; family Ranidae; genus Lithobates; species Lithobates sylvaticus. Next base: position 503,882,659 of record CM053028.1, on the reverse strand, counting down.
GCATCCAGAAAAGCTCTAAACTTCTTTTTTTTGCTCCTTAGTGATGGTGAATGTCAGCGAGCTTCTGCTGGCCTCTGTGGATGGGGTGTAGTGCAGCAGCTGGCTGGGGACATGCTAATGACTTTGATCCTGTGTCAGGATACCACGTGTTGCTGTGTCTCCTACGCTGCCTAAGGAGGACTCTCTACTATATAAACCACAAACCCCTAATCATTGCAAATCCAGCCTACTGCACAAAAAAAAAAAAGACTCAATTCAGGACAAAACGGCGGCTTCTCATCCACCGACCGCAGCCTTTTTTTTTTCCAAGCTCCCTTGATGGAGAAAAATTTGACAGATTAAAAAAAAAAAGAAGAAAAGTTTTGACCCCCTTCTATTTTTGCACAGAAGATTTTTTTTTTTTAGTGGGGGGCACTGAAGGCTCCAAGCTGCTGATTTTCTGTGGCTTTTTTTTTTGTCATTGTTGGACTGAGTGAGAGGAAGCGACTATCCCGGGGCTGGATGAATAGGAAGCTGGCGGTGATCGTGGAGGAGAAGACGCCTGCCTGTTGATGAATGAACTTGTGCTGGACTTTCTTAGGAATTGCGCTAGTGCCATTAGAAGAGGGGATCCTAGACAGCTGGGTATGTCATTGTATTAGTTATTAAAGGGGAAGAGGATCTATCATTTATAGGGAGGCTTAGGACTTTCATTCATTTCGGGCAACTTAATTAACAGATCAGTGCAGAACACTTCCCATAGAAGACTGCAGACAGTTAGACTTGCATTATTAGAACTTCATATAGAGCCCTGCAGACAGTTAGATAGAATATAACTATTACTTTCCATAGAACCACAGGTAGAACTCACTTTTTTATATCCTACCTTAGAAGGCTGCAGGCAGTTAGAATTATATTATTTTACCTTCATGTAGAACCCTGTAGACAGTTTAGGTAGAGCTTCCATAGAACCCTGCAAGCAGTTAGAATTACATTATTATACCTTCATACAGAACCCTGCAGACAGTTAGGTGGAACTCACATTATCATTACTCTCACTAGTACCATTTAGGCAGGTACAACTCATATCTTCTCATAGTAGGGAGCAGGCGGGTTCTTCCCACAGAACCTTGTAGACAATTGGATAGAATTTACTCTAAATTTCTATAGAATGTTGGATTGAGCTAGAACTCACATTAGTATAATGTCCCACAGAGGGCTGTAGACAGTTGGATAGAACTTACAATATTATAACATCCTATAAGAGGGCTGTAGATAGTTGGATACAACTTACAATATTATAACCTCCTATAAGAGGGCTGTAGACAGTTGGATAAAAGTTACAATATTATAACCTCCTATAAGAGGGCTGTAGACAGTTGGGTATAGTGCTCACTTATTGTAGCACATTGGGGACAATTAAAACTCACAATATTATAACTTCCTATAGAAAGCTGTAGACAGTTGGGTCTATCACTGTACTTCTCGTGGTACATAGGGGAAACTAGAATTCACAATATTATAAGTCCCATAGAAACCTGTAGGCATTTGGGTCCTGTACTTCTTGTAGAACATTGAGGACCATTAGAATTACATTATCATAACATAACATAGAAGGCTGTAGGAAGTTGGGTCTGGTACCTCTTGTAGAACATTGGGGACAATTAGGATTTGCAATATTATAACTTCACATAGAAGGCTGTAGACAGTTGGGTCTAAAACTCCTTGTAGGACATTGGGGACAATCAGAACTCACAATGTTATAATACCTACCCACAGAAGGCTGTAGACAGTTGGGTCCTGTAGGTCTTGTAGCACATTGGGGACAATCAGAACTTACAATACTACAATAATCCCCAATAGAAGGCTGTAGACAGTTTAGTCCTGTAGAACATTGGGGGCAATCGGAACTCTCAATATAACTTCCCTTAGAGAACTGTAAACAATTGGATTTAGTCCTTCTTGTAGAACATTGGGGGCAATCACCTCCCATTGAAGGCAGTCGTCCCTCTTGTAGAAGGTTGGGTAAAGTTGTGTAGATGGTCCAAACGCAGTGATTGCAGACAGTCTAGTTCCTCTCCAGTTGTAGGAAGGGATCTGAGTGTTCTGACTTCAGTCTTGTAGAGAGGAGAGGAATTCAGTGATCAGGGAGAGCTGTATATGAGGACATCCCCCTGCACCTTTCAGTAGTGCCTCTGCAGTCAGTGGTGGTGCCGGTGGGCAGTAGTCCGGAGATCTCATACAGGCGGTGGGAAGGGGGTTCTGTAAGGGAGGGGATGCCAGTGGATGAGTACAAGGGAACAGACATAAGTAAGCAGGGAACACTCACTGACAGCCTGTGAAGATCACTGGAATCCCACTGAGCCCCGGCAGCAGCTTTCCTCCGACAGAAGTCGCAGCCCCCCGCACAGACTGTACATTACCGGAGAAGACCGACCTTTGTAAACTGGAAGCCCCGTCCACCAGAGGAGTGCCCCGAGGAATCTGCGCCCCGCGCTCCAGCCTGCACCCCATCCACCGACCTCCGCAGCAGCAGAAGCCGCAGTCCCGGGCGTCCCATGTACTGAGCGCCCGACCCCCACCCCCCAGCTCTTCTACTCTACTGTGCCCACCTAAGCCCTGCCAATAACCGGTGGCTGTTGTGATGCATATTCCCCTAGATCCCAGCACCAGCCGGAGGTTCAGCCCGCCCTCCAGCAGCCTGCAACCCGGCAAGATGAGCGACGTCAGCCCGGTGCCCGGCCCGCAGCAGTCCCAGCCCCAGCAGCAGGAAGCGGCTCTGCCGGTGCCAAGGCTACGGGCACACGACAACCGGACCATGGTGGAGATCATCGCCGACCATCCCGCCGAGCTGGTCAGGACCGACAGCCCCAACTTCCTCTGCTCAGTGCTGCCCTCCCACTGGCGCTGCAACAAGACCCTGCCCGTGGCATTCAAGGTGGGTACCGGGGAATGGGGAGGTGTCTGATCTTCCAGGGGGGAGAGGGGTACTGATGTGTCTGATCTTCCAGGGGGAGAGGGGTACTCATTAGTCTGATCTTCCAGGGGGCAGAGGGGTACGAGCTTCCAGGAGAGGGGGGGGGGGAGAGGGGTACTGATGTGTCTGATCTTCCAGGGGGAGAGGGGTACTGGTGTGTTTGATCTTCCAGGGGGAAGAGGGGTACTGATGTGTCTGATCTTCCAGGGGGAGAGGGGTACTGATGTGTCTGATCTTCCAGGGGGAGAGGGGTACTGGTGTGTTTGATCTTCCAGGGGATAGGGGTACTCATTAGTCTGATCTTCCAGGGGGAGAGGGGAACTACTCATTAGTCTGATCTTCCAGGAGGGGGGTATAGGGGTACTGATGTGTCTGATCTTCCAGGGGGGTAGAGAGGTACTGATGTGTCTGATCTTTCAGGAAGGGGGCAGAGGAGCACTTATGTGTCTGATCCTCCAGGGGGGTAGAGGGGTACTTATTTTTCTGATCTTCCTGGAAGGGGGCAGAGGAGCACTTTTGTGTCTCATCCTTCAGGGGGGTAGAGGGGTGCTTATGTGTCTGATCTTTCAGGGGGTACTGATGTGTCTGATATTCCAGGGGGGAAGAGGGGTACTTATTTGTCTGATCTTCCAGGAAGGGGGCAGAAGGGCACTTATGTGTCTCATCCTTCAGGGGGGCAGAGGGGTACTTATGTGCCTGATCTTCCAGGGTGAGTAGAGGGGTACTGATGTGTCTGATCTTCCAGGAAGGGGGCAGAGGAGCACATATGTGTATGATCCTCCATGAGGGTAGAGGGGTACTTATGGGTCTGATCTTCCAGGGGGTAGAGGGTTACTTATGTGTCTGATCTTCCAGGGGGACTAGAAGGGTACTAATGTGTCTGATCTTACAGGGGGTTACTCATTAGTCAGGGGTAATAGAGGGGTTCGTATGCGTCTGATATTCCAGGGGAGGGGTAGTTATTTGTCTGATCTTCCAGGGGGTAGAGGGGTACTTATGTGTCTGATATTCCAGGAAGGGGGCAGAGGGCAATGTATGGGTCTGATCCTCCAGGGGGGTAGTGGGGTACTTATCTGTCTGAGCTTGAGGGAGGGGGGTACTTATGTATCTGATCTTCCAATGGGTACTTATGTTTCTGATCTTCCAGGGGGTGAAGGATACTTATGTGTCTGATCAGGGGGAGAAGGGTACATATACATATGATATTCCAGAAAGGGGATAGAGGGTCACGTATGTATCTGAGCTTCCAGGGGGGTAGAAGGGTACTTATCTGTCTGATCTTCCGGGGGGGTAGAGAGTTACTTATCTGTCTGATCTTCCAGGGGGGTAGAGGGGTACTTATGTGTCTGATCTTGGGGGGGGGGGGGGTCTGTGGGTATGATGTTCCTGGGAATGATCAACTGTTTCTTTATATGGAGGGCTACTATCCTTAAATTAGAGATTTGAAGGGTTAAAGATCAGCCTCTAGCAATCTTTTGTCCCTGGAAATGTTATAATTCAGCTCAGATAAAATATGCAGTTATAAACCTGTCCCTGATTTCCAGCACCCCAGGGTGGCCACACCAGACTTGTCCCTCAGCTGTACCTTATTAAAATGCACACTTGTCCCTGATTTTCAACACCCCAGGGTGGCCACATCAGCCATTTCCTGGCATAGTGTCCCTGGAAAAGTCATAATTCTGCTTGGCTGCACCATGATATAATGGTCCCTTATTTCCGGGATTCCAGGATGGCCACATCAGGCTTATCCTGTTGGTTTTGTCCCTGGAAATGTCTTAATTCAGCTTAGGTATATCTTTACAAAAATGGTACCTAATTCCCAGCATCCCAGCATGACCACATCAGACTTGTCCTGTAACTTTGTCCCTAGAAACATCTCAGTTATACTCAGCTGTACCTTTATAAACCTGTCCCTAATTTCCAGCACCCCAGGATGACTCCATCAGGATTCTTCTGGCATTTTGTCCCTGGAAATCACTATTTTTATTAGCTAAGAGGTTTCAGGTTTTTACAGCGAGCAATAAGCAGACAAAAAAGACGTAGGATCATAAAAAGGAGACTTAGGTGATGACAGAGGCACTGATGGAGCATCCTGATATGGGTGAATGAAAAACGAGAAATGTCCCCTTTAATTCTAATAAATGTGATGGTGTGTTCCCCTTCTCATGTACTTTGAATTTGGTCTTTTTCAGTTAATATCTATAACAGAAGAATAGAATTGAGCAATTATACTTGAGGACTTGGACTCCAGGTTCATCAGGTAGAGCTCTGAGTAATTGTAGAGATAGTGCATGCAAGGCTAGTAAGTGTCCCTCAAAATGATACCTACCTTTTCCAAAGTTAGATATCCCTGGCATACAATTTTATCTAAATTGCCTCCATAGCTGTGTACATGTCAGGTCAGCACCCTCTAAATGTACATAGATATTAATAAGAGGGCCCTTGTAAGTTAGATATATATCACAAAATAACCAGACTGGGTTGTGTTTTGTGTAATATTTATATTTATTATTTATATATTTTATTTATATATTTATTTATATATTTGTGTATATATTTATATGTGTATATATATATATATATATATATATATATATATATATATATATATAATTTATAATTGAATTATTTTTTGTGTAATGTTTATGTATTTATATTTATAGTTATTATTTATAATTTATTTATTATTTATATAACAATTAATTTTTGTGTAATATGTATTTATAATTATTATTTATACTGTATTTATTATTTATATAACAATTCATTTTTGTGTAATATTTATATACTTTGCAAAAACGTTAAAGTTTAAAAAAGTAAGGGTCCCCTTCAACTTGTCCAAAGTAAGTCTAGGTGACATAGCAGGAGATAAGGCGCAGTGTTTATCTCTATGCAGTTGGCACCATTCTGCTAAGAGTTTCCTATTGAACAGTCCCATTGGCTTTGGAAGATCTTCCCCGATTATCCATTTTGATCATCTATATACCAATACAAATCCTCATTTGCCTATCGCCATTAGTGCTTTCTGGGATTTTTCAAAATCAACATTAGATCTATCATTTAAGTGTCAAAAAAATTTAAATAAAGTGTAATTAGAATTTTTAATTAGGTATATAAATGTCAGAGGCCCCAGGAGTGGTTATTGGGCAATATGACATTAGCTTTTCAAGGATTCCTGTTATAAAAAATAAAATATAAAATCATAAACAAGGATATAGGTAGATATATTATTACATCAATCAATATACAGTATGTATAAATCAGCAGAGGTTCACCACATAAAATAAGCTCTGGGAAAAATGAGTATAACTGCACTTGCAAAGTTCATAATCTATTTGACTTTAGTAAATAAACCCCAATGGGTCCATTTATATACCAAAAATTGCCATACATCTTAGATGTACATAATTTTGAATGCTAGTAGCAGTAGGCTAAAAAAAAACAATCCTCCCACTACCACCCCAGAGGCTTGTAGAATGCTGCTACCGCCATTCAAAATTATGTAAATTTTTGTAAGATTTGGAATGTTTTAGCATCAGAATTTTACAAATGTTGAACTGTCATTTTAAGTATAAGTAGCAGATGTCCACCCCCCTTAGCCTGTCACAGGTCCTCCATTACCATAAATGTAATGGTTAAGAAAGTTAAGAAATGTGCCCACTTATATGCTAGGAAGGGCAATCTACTATGTATTTAGTGCCCCCATCATCTACCCTCTACTACTGCTACTACCCTGGAAAATGATGCACAATTTTGTAAGATTTGGAATGATTTTTAACACCCCAGGATGGTCACATCAGCATTTTCCTGGCATAGTGTCCCTGGAAATGTCATAATTCTACCCTGCAAAATTATGCACAATTTTGTAAGATTTGGAATGTTTTATTATCAGATTTAGTTGTAAAAAAAAACAATAATAGTACCAAGGGTTAAGAAAGTTTGCTTGAAAGCATCTTGACTAGGGTAACCCCCCCCCCCCCCAAAAAAAAGGCATTTCACTGACTTTGTAGGCATCCAGAATATAATGGGGTTGATTCAGTGCAAAATCTGCTGCAGCTCTGCATAGAAGCTTCCAGGTTTTTTTTTTTGTCAAAGCTTAAGAGGGTAGAAGCCGATTGGCTACCATGCACAGCTGCACCAGATTTTGCACTCTCCAGTTTTAGTAAATTAACCCCAATGTGTATCCCACGCACAACCACAAATGGCTGCTTACTATGTAAATACCTTCTAAAGGTCAAAGTCACTGTACCTCCAGTTATGTAAAGTAGGGAGAATATACTTTCGCTTTTATGGTTTAAATATCGCTCTGCTGTCCGTTTTTGCAAAAAAGCCAAATTCACTTTAAAAGATGATAGGAGTTTAATGACATGTTGAAATAAAGGGAATTTATGGAATTGTTGGTTAGTTGAAAAGCAGTGACAAAAAGCCATAAAAACGTTCAGGGACAGACTTTTAAAAGCAGGGACTGCCCCTGTCGGCCACTGTGGTAACCCCAAAAAAATAAATAAATACTATACCAAGTAAATCTATTTTAATACAAGGCACTCCCCAAATTCATTCACCCCAAAACCTCATAAGTCATAGTGCACTAAAGCAAATGTCAATTTTTGTTTAACATGTGGTAGCATTGACCAGTACATAGCAGTGGACACTTTTTCATTTTTTTTTACAAAAGTTTTTTATTGAAGGATCATGAACATAAGCAGTGGACACTTTTTTTTTAGCATGGGTAGTAGCATTGCCCAGTACATAGCAGTGGACACATTTTTTTTAGCATGTGTAGTAGCAATGCCCAATACATAGCAGTGGACACATTTTCTTAGCATGTGTAGTAGCATTGCCCAGTACATAGCAGTGGAAAATCATCAGTTTTGGTGCTTTTTTATGAACATCTCCAGTATTTTAAAGAGAGCAGATGAGGGATTTTTCATTGTGTCCAGACTAGATGATGATTTATTATTGCATTGTTACATTAATATAGACAATGACAGTCTGGATGATACAATGTTACTTAGGATGAAGTCACTATCCAAAGCTGGTTAATTGCTATATGCACCAGTGTTGTGTTCTAGACAAAGCAGTGGTATCAGTTCAGAGGTAAACCTGTTCTCAAGATGGCCTAACTGCCATTGCACTGAGACTGGCTGTTCTTAAAATTCTGGGCCATGCCCACGGGTACAAGCTCCTGTACATGTCCCTTGTACTCAGTACCAGCCTATAAAGCTGCAGGGTAGGCTCAAGTAACATAATCACTCTATGAGCTATGGATGGTATAAAAAAAAACTTTATTAAAGTGTATGAAGAGAAAAGATACTTTACTACCCACTTCCATAAACTTGTAACATCTGGTAGGGTGGTGCCCAGCTCTCCTCTTATATAACATTTTGTTTGATAAATATAAGGGTCTATTTATCAATGTTTTTACACATTTGTTCACAAAAAGGATTCAATTAGAAAAAAACATCTGATTCTTTGATTCTTGGGTAAAAATATTGATAAATAACCCCCTTAGTCTATCCATAGATAGGTGATAGCAGGCTCAAGAAATGTAAAAAAAATAAATAAAAAAAAAATAAAAAATTCTAGCCATAGGCTGACCATGAAGATAAAAAGGATCCTTGGAAGTAGTTATTTGTTCTTTTTATTCTATGCGACCAATTATTCAGCATGTCTGTTTTTTCATCATAAAACAATTAATGGGACATAGTATATTAGGGTATTTGCTGTAAGTGTTGCTTCTCTTTCATCTGATAGAGAAAAAAATTCACTCTTATGAAACACTGAACAACAGCGCAATCCCCCCTAAGTATGGTGAGCGTTGTGTCATATGAATAAGTAGCCTTAGATCTAGCTGCTCAGCATCAGTGCCCCTGGAAATGCAACGGCCTGTTCAACATGTCCCTGAGCATTTCATTAGGAGGCCAGACGTGTATTCGTTTTTTTTAATTGTTTTTATTTTTCTTTTATTATTATTTTATCTTATTTTTCTTTTATTATTATTTTGTGTTGTTGTTATTTTACTTTTATTTATTTTATTTTTTCTTTCTTTCTTTTTTTAATTGCATTGTGTGTATTGATTTTTTTTTTTTTATGATGTGCATTCATTCACTACTAAACTATCTGGGGGCTGCCTTGAGGATTTTTTTTTTTTAATTTAAACTTCCTATCAGAAAAATTAATAATATTCTGTTAAGGAAACCACACCATTATTAGTAGATATACTGCCTTTAAGGTGTTTTTTAAACTTCCTATCAGAAAAATTTATAATATTCTGTTATGGAAGTCACCCCATTATCAGCTGATATAGGCAAGTACAGTTCTTCCCGATAACCCTCATATATTCTAAAAAATGAAGTATTCGCTTTGGCAGTGACTTGGCATCTGAATAGTTAATCGTGGTTGACTATGTCTTCCTGCTGCAAGCTTGGAGCCAAGTATTTTAATTTACAGTCAATATCCCCAGAGGGGGTTCTGCATCAACTCAGCAATGAAGCAGAGTTTTTTTTTTCCCTCTCGGGGCATATGTATAAAACAATCTATTTCTGCAACTAAATAAAGTACATTTTATATGGCTAAAAGGGTTTCAGGCTCCTGTCCCAAGTTCACACCAAGAATTCCTTCACTTGCTGTGTTATCAAAAAAAAAAACTGGTCCGTTACACTTTGCTCTAATTTCTTTAACATTTTGCACTTTTCTTTTTCATCGCCAGTTTTTACTTGGCTATATTTTACTCAAAAATAGCTGGTACTATGTGGGGTTAGTTGTGCTTATTTTTGCTAGGCAGCTGAAAAATAAAATAGCACCCGACTGTTAATGTCAAATGGGTGTCAACTTTGCTTCCTGTCCAGGAAATGTAAATGCCCATGTAAGCCTGTAGCTTAAATCCCCAAAATTTGAATATATTTTCAAGGTTTAAAATATAATTTGAGAAGCATAGAAAAAAAAAATTGCACATCTTTTTACATAGCAAATTTCTGCATTTGCAATTCCATACTTGATTAATCCTGACATTATAAAATTAGCATCCCAGCATTGATAAAATAGTACCCATTAAAATAATGTGGGCATTGCAAAAACGGGACAGTACACCAACCTCAGAGTTAGCAAAGTCCATATATCTGGGTCGGTTATTTTGTCTATTCTGCTGTTTAATGGGTGTTTTTCAATAAAAATATAATTTTTAAATTTCCACATCCTGAAAATGTAATGTTGCAATAATAAAAACGATAGATTATAAAATATATAGACATTTTAAGAAAATAATAAATAATAATGAGTTTTAGTAATTGCGTTAATAATAAATAATAATGAGTTTTAGTAATTGCTTTAGTCATTATTTGATTTTACATAATAAATATAATAATAATATTTTTCTTATTTATAAAATATATAAATGAAACAAATGTGGTGTTATAGTGTTATAATACCTATCACATAGTTTGTCAGCTAATTTTAGAAGGTTGCTGTATATATTTAGCACATCAACGGCCTGAAGAGCTGCAAAGTCTAGAGTAAGATCTGCTTTTTTTTTTTTTAAGAGTCTTACAAGCACATGTCTTACAATAAATAGTCAATTGAGGAGGTGCTTGTGGGCAGTGGCTGAATGAGGATATTTTATTAAGGCCTGGCTACTGTAGCACTGCCATTCTATGCCTATAAAATAAGGATCCTTTCTACGCAGCCGCAGTGTCTTTTAAGACATAGTGGTTGTGTGACAAGCTTTGAACCTACTCAAGAGTGGAAATGTTTATTGCATAAAGAGCTACAATGCATAGAATTTTTTTTTTTTTTTTTTTAATATAGACTATGCAGTAATTTTAACATATCTTTCCTGACCCAAATCACGAACAAAATAATTCACACCATTTTGTAGACTGTAGAAATTTGACTGAATTTCTTTTAATTATAATAATGACTTAATATTGTTATTGGTAACAATACAGGATTATTTATACTTTTTTTTGCAGCTTTAAATTTAATCATCTGATGTAGTAATTTCTTTACTTTATAGATTTAGATATACATTTGGCCCTTTTTCCCCCAAAGATTTATGTAGCTAGTGTGTTTAATTTTATATCCTCTGGATGGGGAAGAAGCATTTTTCTGAGCATCCTTAAAAAGAGGAGCCAGGTTTTATAAGCACTTACATTAAAAGTTATTCTATAGCCCAATAGAACAATATTGATACACATTATATATGTAACAGGCACATAGAAACTTTTTCATATAGAGATGGCCATTATATAGTAGACCAAGACTCGGTGGGGGGGGGGGGGGGAGTAGAAACTATATATATATATATATACAGTACGATTTGCATGTGGGGTATTATTTGTTGAATGCTGTAACTTCTTTTCAGAAGGAATGTCTCACCCGTGCAACATACTAAGCACACTATTTTATTAAACAGAGTTTGAGAAACTCAATTTTAATTTAAATGAATTGAAATGTATTCTTCAAAATAATGTGAGGCTTGCCTGCTAAAGAATTGTGTATACTTCAAATGCCCAAGCAGGTTCAGGAGGAAGGAAAAAAACAAACTAAAAAAAAACAAATGCCCTCTTATCTGGGCTGTGGTGAAAATGACACCTTAAGTAATCAGCTTCTGTCTTTTTAATTATTTACTTTATTTCAAGGATGTCATGGGTTATTTCTTAGTAATCGAATTAGCTCATTTTATCTTTTAAGTTGATGGCATCATAAGTAAAATACTGATGCTGAAATTCTGTTTGAGACCTTTGGATTTAAATGATGTTTATTACATTCTCATGCTGACAGACCATTTTTTTTTTATTATTTTATTTCTATTTTATTGTAATGATGTCCCTTTGAAATGGGGTTTGTACACTTTATTAATAGGGCTATTATGGGAAAACAAATAAAGAAATAAAGCTTTATATACTTTATATACATAAACACTGTAATCATACTTGATATGTGAAACAATAAGCCTTATTAGATGAAAAATATTTAATAGTAACACCTGTGGAAGCATTGCTTTCTTTTATCCATATATTGCAAACACTGTTTTAAAAAAAAAAAAGGCTGTTTATTCATTATAATTTTTTTACATTATTTAATAAAGGCCGTTTTTTAAAAGTAAATAACATGTTTGCTTAGAATCGTATGTAAAAAAATATTTTTTAAATATCAAACTACAAACTTGTGTAAACAAGCTTAATTTTGGTAAAATAGCAATAGTAAATTATACTTAATAACTGGTGCTGTAAAGGTATTTGACTATTTAAGTGCAGATCTGAAACACCTGCCACATTAAACAATGTAAAAATAAAAAGGACAAATATTCTTACCTTATTCCATCACGTTTCAAAAAAAAAAAAAAAAAAAAATATATATATATATAAAAGGAGTTTATGAATAATATATATATATATATATATATATATATATATAAAAAAATATCATCAACGTAACGTAACCTTTCACTGTATTAGTTCAACGACTATTATTCCCTATAAAGTAAAATGTAAAGTGGCTGTTAAATAGGTTGTCTTTTTGAATGTAACACAGTAACAGATTCTGACCATATTTTATGTGAACATAAATCTTGAACTCTTTTTGCACCTGTTAATAGTTTTTTTTTCTCCTTTATAAGAAAAAACCAACCCAGATGGTAGAGATATAGTGTTAACCCTGAACTCTGCTTTAAGGTCACTACCAGCTTTATTCAGCATTATTCTATGATATGTTCTCTTGATAAATTAAACATTTCTTGTGGTAGAGTTTTAAGTATAAAAGTGAAGATAAGATGGGATAGGAGAGATTATTGCTCTGCTGATTCCCTATCTAGGTGTCAGGGCACTTTACATACAATGTATGAGGCAGAATTTGCATCAGAGATTTAATGCTGTGGCTGCCTGTGGAAAAGACTATGGAAATATTAATGGCAACTCTAAAGCTGACCATACACGTGGCAATTTAGAAGACCAACCAAACATTCACTTCCAATTTTATTGCAAACATAAAATGGTGGTTTAGATTGACCACAAACAGTTGTGATTGAAATTGCTCCAATCGCCTTCCACAAAATATTAGTTTATTCCATCTCAATTTGATCTTTCAGTAAATTTTTTGAAGCTCTTAGTTCATTACCCAGTTTTGACTTTATGATCTACTTAATTCTGGTTTCTTGAGCCCGTGGGTTTGAAACCACTGTGGTTGAAATTGGCTGAAAATTGTTAGTGTATGGCCAGATTATTTTTGCTTAAAGTGAGAGTGGCCATAGTCCATAGAGTGGCCATAGGTGGCCTGATAAATGCAGGTAATGCTGCATATTCTTGTATGGCTTTAAGCAATCTGACTGTGTTAAAAGAGCTAGTATTAGAATTAGTATGTGTGTCATATCATACCGAAAGCTGCAAATGATTGGGGATTCTTCTCTTTTGTTAATAGAGAAGAGAATGATTCTGGTACTTTGCACATCTGTATGCTAGCTATATATAATAGAAGGGTCATAGTTGGTCCCAGTATAGACAATCAGATCTTTCTTTCTTAAAGAAAAATCTGATCATTGGTGGGGCACCTATATTTAGAGGCAAATGTTTTGCTGTGTTTTGATGGAAAATCGGTGAATTCTCCCTTTCCATTATAGACCATGCCTTGGAACTTGTCCTGTACATAATTAAAAAATAATATCTATTAGGTTCCTTGGCCAATTAGTGTGATGGCACTGGTGGATATCTAAGTTGAGATGTGTTTAGACTGGCATCTAAAATCACTACTTCTTACCTAAACGAGGCCTTACTATTCTACTACCTGTGGAGCATAAAGGCCTATTTATAAAGATCAGAATCTCAGGAACTACAAAGATAGGACAAAGTTCTACATGCATTCTATTGCTCCTGAGGGACAGGATCAACAAATAAAATGGGTGGTGAACCCTTGAAACGTGTTGAATATCTCCTATGGCCTCTAATAAATTTCTGCTGGACTTGGTACAAACCTGTGGCACGCTCAGCCTTTTACAAACTATTTTGACTATTCTAGGAACCCCTATGGATACCCCAGCTGGGGCGATTTCTCCCGTTAAGGATTACCAAGCCTATTTTTCACCATCAGCGGGTTTAGCATATCAACAACACATGATTTAGACCCCTTTCACACTGGGGCGTTTTTCAGACGCTTTAGCGTTAAAATAAGCGCATGTAAAGCGCCTGAAAGAAGCCTCATCTACAACCCCAATGTGAAAGCCTGAGTGCTTTCAAACTGAGACCCCTTTCACACTATGGCGTTTTTCAGGCGCTTTAGTGTTAAAATAAGCGCCTGTAAAGCGCCTGAAAGAAGCCTCAACTGCAATCCCAATGTGAAAGCCCCAGTGCTTTCACACCGAGGCGCTGCGCTGGCAGGGCGTCAAGAAAAGTCCTGCAAACAGCTTCTTGGCATCGCTTTTGGAGCGGTGAATACACATACATTGAAATAAATGGGAAACGCTTGCAAAGCGACTGAAAAGCCTTTTAACCCTTTATTTGGCCACTAGCAGGGGTTAAAAGCGCCCCACTAGCGCTCAAAAAACTTTATTTTATGCGCTTTACAAGGGTTTTTCGCGCACTGGCAGTGTGAAAGGGCTCTTAAAGCACTCGGGCTTTCACGTTGGGATTGCAGATGAGGCTTCTTTCAAGCGCTTTACAGGCTCTTTTTTTAACGCTAAATCGCCTGAAAAACGCCCCAGTTTGAAAGGGGTCTTAGGGCAGGGTGACTTTTTAAAGGCTTCTGTCCCACGTACTAACATTCGTAGAGATCTCCCGCTGCTTCTCCCTCCTTTACTGCCACTGATAAATTCCCATGTGTAAGCTCCATTTTGGATGGTGTCAGAGCTTACACAGGGGAGATGATGTCACCTCCTCTGTCACTGGCCGCTAGGTTGAGCCTCGCATCCTGGGGGGAGGTCACATGATCCCTCATAACCTGGAATCGCTGGGAATTGTTCAACTACAGCAATAGGGGAAGAAGAGGCAGGGAAGTGTTGTGAGGGTGAGTATGGGGGTGGGCTTTAAAGAGACCCTGTCTTTAAAGAGATTCTTTGAAGTGAAAGCATAGTATTATTGTAGAGTTTACCTTGAAGTTAGGGGCTTTTCTCTGTTTGGACCCCATTAGTAAGAATGTAAAAAAAAGGAATGGGGGGGTGGGACTTTGTGGCCTGGACAGGAAGCCACAGACAACATTACAAATGGCCAGCTATGGGTGGGCTACCCATGCCCACTGCTGATGTCATCTTATGTCTTCTATTACTGCTAATATCATGATGTCATGTAGGCGCTACCTTGGGCACTCTGCATACAAATACAGCCAGCCTAGGAATGCCCACTCCTCCAGACTGACATGACATCCAACCATAAAAGCTTTTTGATATTTTCATAACTCCTTTCTAGAGCCCACCTAATGCTTGTATCAGGACTAAGTGCTCTTCAGTGGAGAAATTAGGCAGGGTGCTGTGATGTTTTCAGCCCCTCCTGCCAGCCATGATCTGTCTGCATTTCACAGAGTAGCACAGGGACCCAGTGATGATGTCACTATAATAAGCAATGTAATGACAGCGGAAAGGTTTTATTTAAATATTGTATTACCATGTTGATGAGGATGGAGGAGGAACCAGGGAAAGTGAAATGTAAGCAGATCATACTTCAGATTCAATCCTAATGCCAGCCCAGATAACATATCACATTTTGCACGTTGACCATAGTTCCACTTTGTAAAATATCAATTAACAATCTTATACAATAAAACAATTGAAATGGACAAAAACCTAGTTTGGTTTCTTACTTTGTATCAGTGCAATAAGAGTATATCACCCTATATAGAAGGAGAAGTGTAGCATTGGAATAGCTGGGCCATGGTTGTGTCAGGGAGTGACAGCATGTGGCCAGAGGTGGGGGGGGGGGGGGGGAGGCGGCCGGTGACACTCGGAACGGTTCGGAGCCGTTCGGAAATACTCGGAATCACTTGGAGATACTGGGAAACACTCGGAAATACTCTGTTCCCGAGCCTTTCCGAGGCTTTCCTAGTTCAGCCGACCTGTCTGCGAGTATTTCCGAGGCTCTCCGGCGCCCCCCCACCTCTGGCCACATGTGGTATTGCATGCAAAAGAAGTCAATGCGGAACAAATTATCCTCGTTTCCATTGACTTCTATGGGGAAACTCGCTTTTAAATGTGAGTGCTTTGGATTACAAGCATTCTCCTGGAATGGATTATGCTCGTAATCCAAGGTTCCACTGTAGTTGATGCTTGGAATAGACTACCAGAAAAAGTAGTAAGTCAGTCAACAATAAGTGACTTTAAAGCAGAACTCTAGGAATGATCTTTATTGTATACCTACATCGGTCTAGCCTGGAACAATGTAAGTAGGCATATCTCATACATTTAAGTAAAGCTGATAATTACACTAGTAGTTTGCACTACTACAGTGATCAATACAAACGTCCAGGTCCTGTGTCATGCAGCATACTTTCTGCACACTGAACACAGGGGGTCACTCGCTTGGTACTGCCACCATTATTAGAACACCTTGTATTTACTTAAATGAATATAAGGTGTTCTCTGACTGGACGAGGTGGAAGCAAGGAGCGGTGACGTCCTGATCTCAAAGTGTTGCAATGTGTAATATTCTTTGTGTGCAGTATCTCCTATTGAGATATGTTTGAACTGCAAAGTAGTTTCAAACGCCGCCTTTTT
This sequence comes from Lithobates sylvaticus, assembly GCA_028564925.1. Taxonomy (NCBI): domain Eukaryota; kingdom Metazoa; phylum Chordata; class Amphibia; order Anura; family Ranidae; genus Lithobates; species Lithobates sylvaticus. Next base: position 503,866,013 of record CM053028.1, on the reverse strand, counting down.
TCTTGACAAACACTGTGTTTGCTATTCAAATACAATTGCATTTGAATAGCAAACGCAGCGTTTGAAAAGAGCGCCTGTGTCAACATGAGCCCTACTGATTAGATGTGAACACTGAACTGTTTGCATTCCATAATCATCGTCCTGTCCTGTGTTATTACTTTGTGATGTTATACCCAAACTAAAAAAAGGTATCCTTCTTTTCCTGGACGTTCTTTTGGCTGAATGAATAAAACTGAACCATGTATGGCCAGCTTTACCCGTTTTCAGCCAGCTTAGGTCTGGTGACGTGATCCCCTCTGTCAGCCGACGGCAGCTGCAGGGGAGAGGAGAGAGCACTCAGACAATGGCTAGTAAAGCCTGGAATGGTGACGTCACCCATAGACTTCAAAGGCCCATCCATGGTTGCAGCTCCTTCCTGTTCCCTGCTGCCTCTCTGGCTGACATGGGGGTAGTGGTTACCTCTGAAGGAGGCGCTGGATCGATGGGTCTACTGTTCCTGTGACCACGACTCTGCAAATAGTTTTACAAACTTCTGACAAATCTGGCTGGGCAGGAAATGGTTATTGCAGATATCTGTACTGTATATACATCCCCAAGGCTCAAGATGAATTGACACCAGGAATGACACAGAAATGAGTTAAAGCAGTATTAATCCCAAAACTAAAAATTGTATATATTACAGCTTACCAATCATTAGATGTGGTGGCTGCATTAGTTTTCTTTTGTTAGGCTTTTCCCCCTCTGTTTCCACCTGATGATTTGGCCAGTAACACATCCCCTGTATTAGAGTGCCCCCACATTGGATAAAGAAGTGCAGGGGGCACCTTTGGACAGAAGTTTGTGGGAAGGGGAGTGTTAGATGCACTAGCAGATTTAAATACATTAACAAAGTGAAGCTGAACTCTAGCTAACAGTTTATAAGCAGTTCTAGCAAACAGTTTTGTTCCTGCATCCTCAACATTTCTTTAGACCTGAATTTAGCTGTAAGCAACATCTAGCTCTGATTTTCCAGTTCTGGTAGATTATACATCATCATTAAAGGTCCTACTATGTAGAAATGGATTTTAGTATTTCAGGCTGCCCCAGTACATGTATGAAACGTTCTGTGACTCTGGTATGCAAATACACCACTCTAAGACTAGATGGGACTTCTAGTCACCTTCTTGAATTATGTAATGGTGGTTTGTTCTAACCAAGGCTCAGTGATGAGAAGGGATGCGTGCCCACACACCCCAGAGGGGTATTCCCATTTAGAGTCGGTTACAGATAACTCGCGGCTGAATTAGGAGAAGGCCATGTCATACTGTGTGGGTGTGAATTCTTTCATTAGTCACTTTAATGCCGCGTACACACGTACGGACTTTTCCCGGCGGACCTAAGTCCAGCGGACAATCCGCTGGACTTTCCAGCTGGGTACGCTGGACTAAAAAGCGAACGGACTTGACCACACACGATCACGCAAAAAGTCCGACGGTTCACGCGATGACGTACAGCACGTACGACGGGACTAGAAAACGAAAAATACTAGAAAAATACTTGCTACTGAGCATGCGTCCTTTTTGGTACGCCGGACCATACTACACACGACCGGATTATCCGCTGGACTGCCAAGTCCAGCGGATAATTTGAAAACAAAACTTGAAACTTTAGTCCGCCGTACTTTGGCCAAAAAAAGTCCGCCGGCGCCCACACACGAGGGGATTATCCGCTGGACTTCGGTCCAGCGGATAATCCCGCGGGATAGTCCCTTCGTGTGTACGCGGCATAAGTCAGACCAGTATGAGGTCTGATCAGGAGATTTAAGGGCTGATTGTTGGGCAAAAACCTTTTTTTACAGATTTTTGTACATAATACATTTCGATGCATGGAATTTATTATCATATACACTATATTACCAAAAGTATTGGTTGGTTTGCCTTTACACGCATATGAACATTAATGACATCCCAGTCTTGGTCTGTAGGGTTCAATATTGAGTTGTCCAACCCTTTGCAGCTATAACAGCTTCAACTCTTCTGGGAAGGCTTTCCACAAGGTTTAGGAGTGTGTCTATGGGAATGTTTGACCATTCTTCCAGAAGCACATTTGAGACGAGAAGGCCTGGCTCACAGTCTCTGCTCTAATTCACCCCAAAGGTGTTCTATCGGGTTGAGGTCAGGACTCTGTGCAGGCCAGTCAAGTTTCTCCACTCCAAACTCACACATCCATGTCTTTATGGACCTTGCTTTGTGCACTGGTCATATTGGAACAAGAAGGGACCATCCCCCACAAAGTTGGGAGCATGAAATTGTCTAAAATGTCTTGGTATGCTGATGCCTTAAGTGTTCCCTTCACTGGCACTAAGGGGCCAAGCCCAACCTCTGAAAAACAACTCCACACCATAACCCCCCCCCCCCCTCCACCAAAGGATTTGGACCAGTGCACAGAGCAAGGTCCATAAAGACATGGATGAGTGTGTTTGGGGTGGAGGAACTTGACTGGCCTGCACAGAGTCCTAACCTCAACCAGATAGAACACTTTTGGGATGAATTCGAGCGGAGACAGTGAGCCAGGCCTTCTTGTCCAACATCAGTGCCAGAGGACCAGTATGCAGAGTTATGTCATGTCATTTACAGTGATGCAGGTTATTTGCTGACAGTGAGGTGAAATACTGTAATATACTCCAAATTATATTGCTTAGGTTAGGGGTATCAATCTCAATTTCATTGTGGGACACATAAGCATTATGATTGCCCTCAAAAGGGCCGGTTGTATCTGTAAGATTAGATGTCCAGTCCATCCCATCCCCTTACATTAGATGTCAAGAGCCCCCCCCCCACCATCAGGAGTTGAGTCCTCCACTCTCCCTTACATCACAGTGCACCTCCCTTTCCTTATGCTGCTGCTGGGAAGAAGCTGGATGCATTGCTTGAAAGCAGAAAGTAGGGGTCTGGAGGAGGACCAGAGGAGGGCTGGAGATCTCCTGCAGGAGAGGTGCGAGGGCCACATGAAATGGCCTGGAGGGACGGATTCGGCCCGCGGGCCTTGTGTTTGGCACTAATATCAGCAAATATATATATATATATATATATATATATATATATATATATATATATATATGTAGCAAACCTGCTACAGAACACTCCATAAGAGGAGCAAGAGTACAGGGCAAGATGAACATCCATTGGCTAATTAAATGATCAATCCATACAAAGATGCCATGGTAAGGGGTCCATGGGAACTGTTTTCTAGTTCAGTGAGTAATTTATAGTGCCCCAGTTTGGACAAACGTGATCACTGCCGCTTGGATTCAAACTGTACTCACCGCAGTCACCTTTTACCACTACATTCTGGTACCTTACATTGTTCTGATTTACATTTGGCTTTAATAATAATAAATAATAAAAGCCTGTACTTTTAAAATACAGCAGAGAGCTCTCTAGCTAACGAGCCAAGGTCACGTTGAGTTAACGAACAATAAAATTAATAACAAAATATAATTTGCAAAATGCACCCAATTTGCTTGCCTAATGCAGTGTTTAACTTTTCTCAAACAGTGCGGATTTTCATTAACAATGAGTTTATTAAAATATATTACTTAACATATGCCAGTTTTATAGTGTTTGCTCATTTTTATGTGACTATTCAGCTATTTTCTGCCAGGCTGGATTCATTTTTATAAATTATGAATATTTTTGGTATTGTTAAAATATACACGTACTATAAAAATATAGGCATTATCCATTCACTGTTCTTGTTTCAGTTTATATAGCAGTTTTACCGCTACAGTACATGGAACATCGATCTGTGTAAATAGAAAGTGTTTTCTGGGAAGTATGACCATTCTATGCATAGATAGATAGATAGATAGATAGATAGATAGATAGATAGATAGATAGATAGATAGATAGGCAACAAATTACCATGTTTTTCGTTTTTTAAAGTGCAACTCCACCCAACACACTTTTTAGTTTTAGATGACATGAAGAAAGGTTAGGTCGTCTATTAGGTGTTAATTGCAGTCTATGTCCTCAGTTTGCAAGCTCTAACTGTTGTGTCAATGGACCAGGAAATGAGGGGACATCTCTCCAACAGATTCACAGACAACAATCACTAAATATAACCCTAGGCTGCATTCAAACCTCACTCTAGTTAAAGGCACCTACATTTTCCTAATACAATCATTAAAATGGCGTAAAGATTCTTGATAATCTTAGCACACGTTGAGTTGCAACTCACTTTGCATTGTTCTTTAGCCTGTGTAAAAATTCATGTCAACATACATGTGTTTACAACATGTGTTAACATGTTTTCATTGATCTCAGTGGAAATACATTTGTGTTCAGACACATAGGTGTAAATCCAGTCTAAGTGTTCAAGAGAATAACTAAGGTATCATGCAGATGGTCTATGGAGAGAATTGGTGGCTTTTCCCCCTGCTGATAGTACATAAAGCCTAGTACACACGGGCCAAATGTTGGCGGCATCAGCTGGTTCGGCCTGTGTGTACAGCAGCCAGTCCAACCGGCTTCTGTCAAAGGGTCATGGCACGAAAAGAGGTCTGCCGACCAGCTCCTGTTCGGGGCCACATCAATAGGCAACTAACTACTGTACTGTATAGCAGGGTCTAGTTAAAGTATGCTGGGACTATAAGTGGCCAACTCATAGGTGTGGGCAGCCAATTGCATTAGGGTGTGCACCTCAAAGCTAAAACACAGAGCAACATAGGCAGTAGCTAGGCAGTGTTGAGTGCAAAGCACATGTGAAGTCCTCTTTTTTTATTTAATTATTTTTTGAAATTGTATTTATTTATTTTTTTTATTTTTATTTTTTTTTACATTTTTTAACTGCTATTCTTGGGGCCTTTGGTGAAATATCAGGGATCTAAACAGACCCTTGATGACTTACATTTAATACTGAAAAAGGGACTGGGGACAGGATGAAGGCGCAGATGCTAGAACCGATCCCTCTACAGAGCAGCTGGAGGGAAGGAGAGGTGGAGCAGCTGGCAGGGCTGAGGGACAAGGCAGTACAGCCGTTCCTCCTGCTCAGCGGGTGCCTGGGCCTGGGCCACCCTTTTAAACAAATAGGACATGGACCTGGTAGAGGAGGGCAAGCTATACTGCCTTATCATTGGCCCTGGCACACCCGACACACTCCCTGCGCCCACATATGGGCCAACTGTTGATGTTCCTAAGAGGGTGTCGTTAGATGCTTTCACTGTATAAGAAAGGTGACATACTAAGGTGAATTGTTCACACATAACTCTGTTAGCGAGAGTGGTGAATCAGCAATTTCAGATGTTTTACAGAACTTTAATAATTAGGTCAATTGCATAAACAGAGCAGCTTGTTTCCATCATGCACTAGTGATATTGGCAGACTTGCCTCCGGCTTAAGCCAAATCCACATTTTTATTTTAGTTTTTGGTAAGTGGGGAATAGTAAAGGCCACTCACAGTTTTTTTTTTTTGTGCTTATGTCCCATCAGAGATTTGTTTCAGGACATCTGTTAAAAACAAGGATGGATATCCTTTCTTAGGCAGTTGCCACCAACAGAGATTTGCCCAATCAAAGACTTACTCCTGTTTAGGTGACAATGCAGATGTTGGATTTCTGATCACTTTCTGTACTGGAGACAATGGTCAGCAGGACCAATAGAAGAGGGTAGATCTCCCAAGCGAGGACATAGACAGCAGTAGAAAAACTAATGCTAAAAAATGGCCAGCATACAACTGCAGTAGTTATAGACCTGAAATCTTTACTGAGGTCTTAAGTACACTAACAGAAATTTTAGCAGAGGAAAACATCAAAACCACTGAGGCTTTGGAGACACTACGGCCTCTTTTCTCAAGGTGACAGATAAAAGGAGGCCACAGTGTCTCAGAAATGTCCATGGTATCTATTTGTTAAATCTACTGTTATTGCAATAAATACCTCCTTTACTCCCTGGCCTTTACTTAGTGGTGTGCTGGCCATTTTTGGATTCCATGGTATCAATGTTGGTCGTGCACCCTCCTGAAGGTGTTTAAAGGTTTAGTATAGTAAGTATTTTTTGTTCAACAGTATATACCTGACAGGGGTTCTAATCCTTCAACATATTTCCAAAACTTAAAACAAAAAATGGTCTTCACATTCACTTGAAGGAAGTCCTACCTAATAGTAACATTGTTAAAATCAAAGGGTAGGTGTGATCAATCTACAACATGAGGGACATTTCAAGGGCCAAAATTCCAAGGACAAATCACAGTCAACACTTGGGGCTTTCATACAGGGACACTTGGAAGCTGTACTGTTGTGATACTGCTGGTCCTAACATGACCTGTCCACATTTGTCACAACTTTTAAGGCCCTTTAAAATTGGTTTCACATTAACTTCTGCCATTGTGCTTGTACAGGTGGTTGCCCTGGGAGAGGTGCCGGATGGTTCTGTGGTTACTGTGATGGCTGGGAATGATGAAAACTACTCTGCGGAACTCAGGAACGCTTCTGCCGTCATGAAAAATCAAGTGGCAAGGTTTAACGACCTAAGATTCGTTGGCAGAAGTGGAAGAGGTAAGAAGTTTGATTACAAAATGACCAATACTGCATAGAATTTTATGGTTCATTTGTTCTTTAAAGAAAATCTTTAGGGCCCTCACATATGTATCTGCATGTGTAAGGCACATTAACACAATTACATCCACCCATTTAATTTCTAGAGGCCCATATTGAGGTTCAAAGCACAAAAAATTTACCTAACAAGTTCTTTGGCCCCCACAGCACACCATGACCATGTGCTGTGGTAAATTGAAGGATTATGTGCATTGTTTCGAAATGTATAGTATGACCCATATTGGACAACGCATTACATTTCATGTTAATGTCTGTGAAGACAAAAGTCAATGAACCTGGCAATTTGCAAGTATAGGTGTGAATCCAGCTATAGTCGTAATAAAAATATTGAACTGAACCCCAGTTATATTAGTGGACCTCCATAAGGTATCAGATTGTACCAGGTCCTACGTTTCCCTCCTCTTAGCACCTGTCAAAATTGGAACTGGTTATGGGGAGCGCTGTTATGCCTCCTCATCTGTGTGACATAACTGTGGGCTGACCTGTCAATAGACCCTAATGTCTAAGTCAGTATTTCCATAAGAATTTTTGCCATAGCGGCACTGAGGAGGGGGAGAGCAGACCCGAAGGCACAATCTGACTCTTTATGGTGCACTCTATACTGGAAGAGGTTAAGTTTAACGTCTTTAGCAGAGCTACAACAGGTTTACTATTGGAATTATTGGGGAACTCTACCAGCATTCTCCCCTGTGCCCCACCCCTAATTTTGTGGGGCTATACTTGCTGCTTCCAACTAAGGCTGCTACTCTTCTTGCTGCTTAAGAACAGAGCTCTCACCACAAAAACCTTTTAAGGTGCCCCCTCAAACGTCTACCAAAGACCTGATATATGAATACCCATTGAAGTGTTCATAGGTAACCCTTTATGTATTATTTAACACTGAACTCCAGGCAAATATAATCATCTGCACAGCACAACTGAGACTGTGAAGGAGGGGGGGGGGGGTGTCAATACTTTATACCAACCAGACTCTTTAGCATGCACATGTGCTGACAAGGAGCATGCTGATAGGATGAGAGATGGGAGCTATTAGCCTGCTGTTATTCCTTTACCATCCAGTCACATGCTGGGGGCTGGCTGGAGGTGACTTTGCTGTATTGCTTTATTGTAGTAGCGAAAAATTCAGTCAATGCCCTGGCTGCTTTATCTCACTACGCCAAACTCAGCCGGAAGTTCAGCCCCCTTCCTCTGCCACGGGTCAAGTAACAAAGTGCTGCGCAAGTTGGGAACCGGCTGTGAAGCCACAAGGCTTCACTGACGGTTTTCCTCAGCTAAGATGATGGCGGCAGCACCCGAGAGCCGATTAATAATTTGGCTCGGGTGAAGACACCGCTGGGTTTGTGGACAGGTAAGGGTCCTAATATTAAATGTCAGAAGATACAGTATTTGTAGCTGCTGACTTTTATTTTATTTTTTGAAGGAGCCTGGAGCTTTGCTTTAAAACAATACCATGTCTTTTTTTTAGACCTCAGTGTTTCCTTTTATGTGTAAAAAACTGATTGTGTCCCAGTGGCCCATCCCTGTCCTGGACTAGTTGACATTACTCCCTCTGCCTGAAGGCCAGTCCTCTAATAAACTATGCGTGGTGGACCTTGAGTCCATACAGTTATGTGGAATGGGATACATGTGCAGATTATTAAATCCGATTGTGCAGATGACATTTCTACAGTTACTTCCCAGCACATTTACATATGACGAAGTCTCACACACACAGAAATACCAGTACACTGATTTCAAATCATAATACCACATGAAAGTATCTGCAATAAATTTGTTGTTACATTAATCTTGGCATCAAAACTGCCAATACAAATTTGCTCAAACACTTTCACTGTATTTGATATTTTGAAAAACTTTTAACTATTGAAAGTGAAAGCATTACACCTGAAAACGTCAAGTAAATCCCTAATCCTGACGAATCCTTTAACTACTAACCCTTAACTTCAGTTTAACAGTAAACCTAACCCTTTAACCCTTTAACCCCCTAATGCTCAACATTGGTCTAAGATTTTTACTCCTAATTCATAATATTAGCTAAACAATTTGCCTCAACCTTACCCTTTAATCCATAATCCTTAACATAAACTTTAACATACTTGACCTCAAATAAACCCTTTAAACCCTAACCATTAACATTAGCCTAACACTTAGTCTCATCTTAACTCTTTAACTCCTAATTTAGCCTTTCTCAAAATTTTTACCCCAGAGGAACCCTTGGAACAATTCTCAGTATTCAAGAAACCATTGTTAAAATTACTATATTGGGGGCCAATGCAAATAATGCCTCTTACATTTATGATATGGGAAGAATACCCCCTTAACTGTGGTTAGAATGCCAACCTTACAGACAGCTGCCACTGGGTCTGCCAAGTGGATTTGGACCCAAATCTATGCAGGCACCTTCAGACAGAAGGTCAATCAGCCACATCTCAAGGAACTCCTGACAACCTCTGAAGAAACCCTAGGGTTCCATTGAACCCTGGTTGAGAATGGCTGCCCTAATTCTTAAAAGTGGCCTATAACTTAATCTCACCCAAACCCTTTAACCCCTGACAGGTAATTTAACCTTTAACACCTTATCTAACCTTTACCCTCAGGCTAAACTAAACCTCAACCTAACCACTACGTTTAAGCATTACCCTGTACACAACATCTTTCAATAGCAGCTGGACAAGAATCCCGAAGTCAAGGAAAGTTGCTCCTGGGGTACTCAATCAGAAAGGGGCACAGGAGAGATTTTTTTTAGATCAATGCACACATAAACAGGCACCTTGGGGTGTCTACACTAAAGCAAGGTCTTTATTTTATGGTCTTTATTAGTGAGAAAAGCTTCTTAAATGCCTCTCTCTGATTTTGTTTCACTTTGGTATCAATGCCTGATTCTCTAAGCCACCTGCCATTCCCATTCCATTGTTCAGTGTGCAATAAGGACGTTTTCACTATGATGTTGTATCAAAGAAAACAGATATTATATATGTTGTCTGATGATACAGAGACATGGTGGAAAACACAGAAGGGAGTTAAGTGTATTGAAAAAAATTGTATCAAGACTTACAGAAGCCAGGAAGCTAAACTTACCTCCAGGTAAAAGTTCCATTCAAACATTCAGGGTGGCAAGCCTATTCCTAAAGGGAAATTACCAGATTACAAATTTGGAATTTTCCTTTTGAAGGTCTAAACTCCAAGGTTGTCATTGCCATCCTTGAATCACTATTCCACAAGACACAGTACAAGCATATAGAAATCAGGTGTCCAAAAATCTAGTAAATGTGCTTGACTGCTTGGTCAAGATCATTTCCCCTGCTAATACTGAAGAAAAAATTAGTATAGAGGTTCTGGAACATGCACCTCCAAAAACAAGTCAGCAACTGGAGCAATAGAAAGAATGGACACTGCTCCAGCCTCCTTTTTTCCCAGACCTACCAGAGCCAAGTACATGCAACATTTTTGCCATATTGTCCAAGCCCTGACAAAGAGTAATTTTGGCCCCTAAAAAGCATTGGCTGTCGTTTGCCATCCTGTTGCCATTCTGTTGTAATGGGTAAACAATGATAAAGGATTTTGGACTCAAAAGAATTGACTCTCTCTTTTTCGTTTTCATGTGAACTTCTCAGTTTGGGTGACCCAAGTTTTTTGGTTGGCCCCATTTTTTTTTATGGGCGGCTGCCAAATTCAAGCCATTAGGCATTCCTGATCATTCCTTGTTATAGGTTGTGCCTAGCGCCTCACCCCATCTTTCTTTGGAGGTTTCTATTGCTGTCCTCTTTAGGAAGATTCACTTTTTCTAATTGTCCTGAACATCCAAAAGTCACCACCAGAACAGGAATAGAGGTGACATTTTCCATAGGGGGAAACTGTCTAAGCAGGGATTTTCTTCACTTTGGAAAGATTTTCTCTCATTTCCTGTTAAGTTTACAGGACAGGAAGTCAAGGAAAGTCTCCCTTATGAGACACAGATAGCAAAAAAAACTAAAAAAAACTGACAGTTTTAACCCTCCCCTACTCTACCCAAAAATAAAAGAAAAAAGTTTTGGCTTTCCACTTACTACATTAATGCTGTATGAAGGGTGTCACACCCCCTAAAGCGCAATAAACTTGTTTTTATGTAACGGATATTGTAAAACTGCTCATGCAAGTATCCGGAGAATACATACGTCTACCCTGAACTATCAAACATTTACAAAAATGAAATTTCCCCTCCAGATTGTGACACTGATTGAGATCTGACCTGTGACTCCAGCTCCGAAGCCCCTATAAAGAAGGAAATGTGTTCTTTTCTAAAGCTTATGAGCCCAATTTATCTTAGGGACTTAAAAGAAAAACAAAGGCCTTTCTGCACGCTGCTGTATCGACTCAACTTTGGCCAGCTTCCCAAGCAGCGATTTTAATATTTGAAAAAAAAAAAGAGGGAAAAGTGGCAGACGTAACTGCTAGCAAGCTTTTCACGCATGGTAGATGAAGAAAGGCTCTTTTGATGGAGGGTAATTATGTCCAAACAGCAATGACCCCCCCTCCTCTTTTGATTCCTATGATCTTAACGGGAGGAAAAAACAGACATTTTTTCCCCCCTTCTGCTCTTTGAAGCAGATCAGAGTTTGCGGAAGAGTGAAGATTCTTCCTCTCTGTCTGCTGGAGACATGGGCCTGTACATGCCTGCTTATACATGAGTGCACTTCTTATACTGTCGGATGAGACCCTGTCACAGAGCAAGGTGCAAAGACTTAATGGCTGATGAAAACATGAGATGATTGCAGTGGCTCTGCTAGCTGACCTCTGCTGTCCTCAGTCCAAATAGTTTTGATTTGTGATAGCTCACAGAACAGTGGTTGTTAGGATTAAGGAGCTACCTACACCTCTGTGCCTTAGCTGCACTTTAAGGGCTTATACATATGGTTGTGAAACATTTTTCATCAGTACTTTTTTTTACATATACAGGTATATTGGGTCCATGCACACCTCTGCATAAATCTCATATCAGTAAACCTGTGCTGCATTCATATCTGTAAAAAGGTCCTGCATATGTACTGTTATGTTATGCAGTATGCATCCAGCACAAATGTACTCTATTGGAGTACAAGAGCCACCTCTGTCCCAGCAGAAGAGGATGCTAGGTGGTTTCCTTGAAAACCTGCATGCGTCCTAACAATGGAGAACATTAGGTGGCTTCCTTGAGACGTCGCCTGCATCCTAGCAACCAAGGACACTAGGCAGCAATAAGCACCTGCCTTCTAGCAACAGAGAATGCTAGGCAGCAATATCCACCTGCCTTCTCGCAATGGAGAATGCTAGGCAGCAAAAATCTGCTTGCCTCCCACCAACTGTGGACACAAGACAGCAATAGCGGCCTGCTTCCTAGCAGTGGATGAGGCTAATCAACAATAGCCACCTAGCTTCCTAGCAATGAAAACATCCTCTAGGTGGCTTTGTTGAGAAGCTACTATCATCCAAACGTAGCTCAAACTGAACTGCTAGCTCTAGACCATGGGGGAAGCTAGGGACAGCGCTTGACCTTTGAGAGAGGGTAAGTAGAAATTAGGGTTTTTTCTTTTTTTTAAACCGCAATAGGGGGATTAAACGAAAAAAAATGTAGTCCTAATTTTAAGTGACAATAAACTGGTAAAAAATGATATTCAAGTATATATTCCTAAATCAAACAAGTACCTTCTATTGCTCTCATCTTCCTTCAAATCTCCAAATTCCTTTTTTTTTTTTTTTCTGCTGTGATTAGATTTCCTGTTAGAGGATGGCTATATTCGTTCTCCATGGTCCCACTGTATGTAGGAACATAGCCATCCTCTCTTCCTCGCTTCCAAATGGACTGTGGACTATGGGATTTGAAGTGTACATAGAGCAGTGTACATGACCATAACTAATGTGCACTGCTTGTTCCAAACAACCAGAAGTGCGGGGAAAAAGAGAGTTTTGGGAGCAAACATTAAAAGGAGGCAGAAAAACAAAGTAAGAAACAATTTATTAAAAAATAGATTGCAGGGCCATTAAGTAGCGGATGTGTATGAATTCGATTTTGGAAAATAAGGATATTGTTTAGTGTCACTTTAGGCAATTCCTAATCTAAGGTTTTGCTTTAGATATACTTTAAGGCTTAATGTACACGGGACACGGTTCGCTAGCAGGACGGTCAAAAAAGTCCTGCTAGCAGCATTTTTGGAGCGGTGAAGGAGCGGTGTATTCACCGCTCCTACCCATTGAAATCAATGGGACACCGCGGTAATACCGCATCAATACTGCCGGCTTTGCGGCACTTTGCGGGCGGTTTTAACCCCCTCTAGCGGCCGAAAAAGGGTTAAAAAAACCCCGCAATACCGTGGCTAAAACGACGGTAAAGCAGCGCTAAATATAGCGCTGCTTTACCGCCGCCGCCCGCACCGTCCCAATGTGAAAGGGGCCAAAGGGGTTTTAAACTCTCAAGGTTTTTCACCTTAATGCAGGGGTGTCCAAACTTTTAACAAAGAGTGCCATATTTTGACATGTATATCTTTTTTGGCCCGGGGGCCGGTCTTTGGACATGCCTGCCTTAATGCATTCTTTTCTATACACTATCCTTTAGTGTAGCAGCCCCCCAATGCCCCAGTTTTTTCTTACCTGAACCCTGTCTTTCCCGAGCACACCAGCTCCAGCCGGTGCCCTGATTGATAGCAGCACAGCCATTGGCTCCTGCTGCTGTCAATCAAATCCAGTGCCCTGAGGAAGAGCACTTCTCTGAGGGGGCACTCGAGAAGAGGAAGAGCCAGGAGCGCCGCTGTGGGACCCCAGAAGAGGAGGATCAGGGCCGCTCTGTGCTAAACCCTTGTTTTTTTTTAAAATTATCCTTTAAGCCTAGTACACATGGGCCGAATGTCAGGCGACATAGGACAGTTCAATAATACTGGCCGACATTTTGTCCGTGTGTATGGCAGCCGGTCTGGTAGAAGCCAGCCGTTCAGTCAGCTTCTGTTGGACGTGCATGCTGGAAAACCAGCAGCCGGCCAGCTCCTGATCAGCACTCTCAGCCAATGGCGGTCACCCCCCTGTCAGAACACAACAGCTCAGCGGGGGAGATCTCTGTACTAACATCAGATTGTTAGTACAGCGGCCCCATACAGAGCTGTCAGTTTATTTTGTTCAACCCGGCGGGTTCCTAGTACACAGCTAGTAGTGTGTAGTAAGCTTTAGTTTAGGAGGGAGATTTACTAAAACTGGAGCACTCAGAATTTGGTGCAGCTGTGCATGGTAGCCAATCAGCTTCTAATTTCAGCTTGTTCAGTTAAGCTTTGACAATAAAACCTGAAAGCTGATTGGTTTCTATGCAGAGCTGCACCAGATTTTGCACTCTTCAGTTTTAGTAAATAACCCCTCTTAGTAACTATGCAATAATTCTGCATGTCCTCTGTAGAGAAGACACTGTGGGACGCTGGGAATAGGCTGAGAGGAAGTCGTGGTGTGTCACCAGGGCTGGCAGCAGCGGGAGGTTGGCTCATGTTGGGAGACAGCTTCTTTAACTGGGAACAGAAGCATCTTCATACACCAGCCCAGGCCTGGGACCGCTGACTGTTTGTTGAGTCAACGTTTCCCGCCCACATCTTCCTGTGTTAAAACAGTTTGCAGAAGTCTCTGTGTGACAGGAATAACCGTTATACATCTCAACAGATTGCAACTGTCAGGGAGTCCAGCCTGCGCCTATTTCATCCAGCCAAACAGTCATTGTTTTACAGCTGAGGAAATTCAACTACTTCAGCTCTGCTTGTGAAAAGCAATAAATAAATGGAGACGAGTTGGAGGGCATTGCTGCCAGTGGCACAGTGGCACAGTTTAGTTCCATATTTAAAGTGCTTCCACCATAAGCATAGCTCTTTGTAGCTGTGTGCTTTCATTCTCATTGTTTAAAATTACTAAAATCTCCCGAAAATACAATTATAATGGAATTTTATCTGAGGGTGGGCCTAACCGTAAGATGACATTTATATATTTGTGTTATAAACATGTGTTTTGTGCATTATTTATGAATATCTGATAATCTTTAATTATTAAAAAAAGTATTAAATTTTTTTTTTTTTAATACTTCTTTTAATAATTAAAGTTGATCAGATATTTATAAATAATCAAGAAAAAAAAGACATGTCGTGTTGTATTTTTTAGAATAAATAAATGCCAAAAAGGCTAAATAAATGATAAGTCTTGTAACATATCTGCTAGTTATAGTATATCTTCTCTAACATGTCATAAGGGGGTATACTTCAAGAGAGGAGGATTGTGTTTTTTTTTTCCAATATTCGTATGGAAATTCAGAAACATACAGTAGTACAATAAATGACTCAACAAATTTAGACAGAAAACCGTTAAAGCCCAACCCAGGAAACATAGTTATCTCAGTTATCGAGGGCTGTGCCGTCACTGCAGGGAATAATTGCTTCTTTAGGTCTAGGGAACATAGAAAAGAAGATCTAATTACCTGGTTTAACGATCCTCCGCTCTATTAAAGCAGAGGTAAATCCAAGGATTTAACGGTTTCAAAAAACAGTTATGCCCCATACACACGATCGGATTTTCTTGTTAGCGGAAAATCCGACCGTGTGTATGCTCCATCGGACATTTGTTGTCTGACTTTCCGCCAACAAATGTTGGCTAGCATGCTCTCAAATTTTCCGCCAACAAATGTGTGTTTGTCGGATTTTCCGATTGTGTGTACACAAGTCCATTGGGCAAAAGTCTAAAGTACAAACACCCATGCTCGGAATCAAGGACGAGTCCTTGTAAAACTAACGTTCGTAATGGAGATATCACATCGGCTCGCCGTACGTCTTGTACGTCACTACGTTCGTAATTGTCGGCCAACATTTGTGTGACCGTGTGTATGCAAGACAAGTTGGAGCCAACACCCTTCGAACAAAAATCCACAGTTTTGTTGTCGGAAAGTCCGATCGTGTGTACGAGGCATAACATTCCCGGCATGACAGGAAGGCTAACTGTCACATTGGTTGTGCTCTCAACCAAACTGTCAAACCATCCAATGGCTGGTGTCATAACTGATCACATGTGCAGCACCATGGCAGATGATCAAATGGAGCCCAAGATGGCAGCTTCCTTAGCTGAAAACGATAGGAGGATATACCTCCACTTTAAGCATGATCAGAAAATCGTACGAAAAATACAGATTTCATACGATAATCGGATCGTTAGTACAGAGCTTTCGAGAGCTGATCAGGATAGTTCATCTGATATTATTTGATCGGACATGCACGAACATTTTTTTTGTACGATGCCAGATCGTACGATTTTTGTTTAATCAGTACAGTTGTCATTCGAAAATGCAATACAATTACACTACAACACATTACACCACTTCCAAATTTTTATTCTGCCGTATGAGAATTTTCATGACTTTGGTAAACTCTTCAGCTTCGATCTGAGATCAGCATGCAAAAAAAAGAAACGGACGATCATTTGTCCGATAATCTCATTGTGTGTAGCAGGCACTAAACCAGTCCCAACAGCATCTTGTCCCCATGCTCCAACTGTCTAAAACCCCATACACATGGGCCAAATATCAGAAGTATCTGCCGGTTCAATAGAAACCGACATTCGGCCCATGTGTAAGGCAGCTGATCCGACAGAAGCTGACCAAATGTCCGGCTTCTATCAAAGGTACACAACCAAAAAAGGTCTGCCAATCGGCATCCAGACGGTGCTTGCAGTCATTGGCTGCGAGCACTGACCGGTGTTTTCTGGTGGGGGTGCTCCCGGTCCCTCTGTTAGAACACAATAGCTCAGTGGGGTGATCGATGTACTAACATCGGATTGTTATTGTTAGTACAGGATTTCCTTCCGAGCTCTTCCGTTTTTTTTTCCGTTCAGCCCACTGAGTTGAAAGAAAAAAAAAAACCTGATAGTGTATACTAGGCCTGACGTCAATACAAGGTCCACTGTCAGAGCGTTGGGGAGTGCCATCTGCTGGGGAAGCGGTGAATCAGGTAAGTTAAAATGTTTCTCCTCTCCCCTAGAATTAACAAGCAGTTAGTATTTGCCGCAACCCCGCGGCAGGGGACGTTTCCTAGAATTGGGCTTTAAAACACTTGCTTGATTGCCATTTCAGGATGCTCAGAAGTAATGCAATGTTTATGCCTGTGACCCTACCACATACCATGTATAAAACAAACAAAAAGACTAATAATTACGTTTTTTTGCTGATTGGAAACCACATTAACAGTTGGACTTTTGTTTGTCCAGATAAGAAACAAGGGAAGTTTCCCATTCTTTGCCTTTGATTTTTCTCTTTTTTTTCTTTTTAGTCTTAATTGCAGTTAAAAATGATCATTCAATTGTCTGTATTAGAAAACTGAATGAACGTTTCAAAAAAGAGAGTTTTCAAATGCAATTCTAACTGTGTATGGATAATTTATCACAGACAGCAAAGAGGTTGGTTCCAGAAGGTTTGGATAAGGGCAAAGAAGAGAAGTCGCTTAGATTCACAATTAGAAGAACTGATGCTGGAAATGATACTGTGAAATTGACTATGAGGAAAAATCAATTTGACACCAAGGTTTTTTGCAGGTTGTGCCAAAACGTCCAGACAAAGATGAAATTTTAAACTAGTGTTTATGCATTTTGAAATATGGAAGAGATACAGTATTTCTGCTCTGCGAGTGTTTATTTCTGCCAGCGAAGGACTTCCTGTCATGTCCTAAGTGGGACAACTGTGACAGAATAGATTCATTTTCAGAAGCAGACTTCTGGTTGGCTGCTGGCATATGTGTGCGGCCAGCCTATTCCACATGGCTTTCTTTAGTAGATAAAGTTAGTTGATAAAAAAAGTACATTCTCTCCACATAGTGACAATTTATGTGCATTGCTAATTAGGGTTTCATTACACTTTGAATTGTCCTGGCACTATTATTTTGAGTAAAGGTTTTTAGCACCAGAAATGCCTGTACATGAATTTTAAGTACCATTAATGTGTACATATGTAAAATTGATTGCCGTTGTTATTTGGCACTGAAACTACGATGATTTCATTGGGCATACCCATGAAACTTAACACTAAGCAAGTTACATATACTTGACTTGTAACTCCATCCAAACCTTTTATCAGTTTTGGATGGAGTGGGCAATTGTTGGAACCCTGTCAGGTTTTTTAAACTGCTGTTTCTATAACCATTGGGGAGATTTTCCTTATTGCTCTGTATGGTCACTGAGACAAAAAATAGGCAAAATCTCTCTAATGATGGTACAGGCAGGTGTAAAATATGCATATTTCTTTTAAAGTAGTAGTCAAGGGTTAGAAGTAGGGTCTGTCTTTTTGCCATCTGTCTTCCTAATTGGCAGATCCCCTCACTTCCTGTTTGGTTACTGAAACACAAAGTGAAGTAAAATTTCCCTAACAGGGACTTAACAACAATATAAAACTCAGAGAGGTTATAAGCTTCCCCCCCTCTTACTAAAGCAAATACACTTCTGCTTGAAGTTGGCCTTTACTTTCAGGGTAACCTCAAACCCTAAGTTTATGTCTAACTCCTAAACTGACCCTTAACTTGAGCCCAACCCTGAACCTAACTCTAACCCCTAGAGAAGGGGTCTCCAAACTATGGCCAGGAACTACAATTACCATGCCTGGTCATGTTTGTGAATATCAGAGTTTTACAATGCCTCAGTAGGATGTGTAGTTCAGGTAGGATGTGCAGCTGGAGGGCCGTAGTTTGGAGATCCCTGCCCTAGAGTAAGCAGTGAACCTCATCCTCCCTTCTAAATATAAGCCTTACCCTAAGACTGATTTTTACCATCAATCTAACCAACCTAACATCTGAACTGCCGTGAACCCATCACCTAAACCAAACTCCCAATCTTAACCTCGCTTCTACAATTAACCCTAAGCCTCATCCTTCCTCTTAAAGCTAACATGTACACTCAGCTTGATCCTAAACCTCAATCTAACCAACCTAACCCTTAAAATGATCCTTAACCTAAACCCATCACCTAAAGTGAACTCTCAGTCTTAACCTCACCTCTACAATTAACCATAAGCCTCATTCTTCCTCCAAAAGATAACTCCTACACTCAGCCTGATCCTATATCTCAACCTAACCAAACCCTAAACCAACCCTTAACATGAACCCGTCACCTACATGAAACTCTAAAACTCAACCTCACCTCTACAATTAGTCCTAAACCTCAATCTCACCTTACCCTCAGCTTGACCAAAAGCCTCAACCTAACCAATACATAGATATAAACCTCACTTAATCCCTATTGCTAACCCATAACCTCATTCTTACCCCTAACAATGACCTTACATCTCGAGTTCAGGTATATTGTAAAAAATATCACTGAAAATATCCATCAAATGCAACAGAACTGCTAGGTGCAAACATGTATCCGGATCCAGTTTTGGAGCAGCTTTTTGGTTTTGGGTGTTCAGCTTCTTTCAAATGAAAGGATTTATAATAAAATACAATACAGTCATTCACATTTATAAAAAAGAAAATTTAATAAACAGCAACTTTACAAGGACTGACAAATCTGGGGCATTCATTCAACTCTGGTCGAGGTCCTGTCTACAAAGAATTTGTATATTATTCTTTTGCATTCACCAAGTAGTCCTCATTTGTGGAGGCTTGCAGCAGACTGGCTGCTGTCGACCACTTATATATACCCAATGTAGGTTTATTGATTAATGACACAGTTCCTTGTCTCTTTATATCCAGATTTGGATTCCAAAAGTGGTGGGGCTTGTTTAAAAGAGTTGAAATATGATCAAATATAGTAAATATGGCAGTTTTTGTTTAAAGCTTGGCTAATGAGTTGTATATGTGTAAACAAGACCAGTAAACCTCATAAAAGTGAATTTCAGAAGATGGGAAGATGGACATACTGTGGTAAAAATCGATTGATTGCCTGGACTTAATGCATATGGGGTATAAGTGAATACGCGTATTGTTTGTAGTTATGTACAGTCCTTTTACACGTTAATAACTCCCAAGAATGGCTCCCCTTTTCAGGATGAATGATGTATAGGCTATTATCATTTCTTCTATACAAGTAACCATCCAGTGATAGTGTGTAGAGGTCTTTATTTTAGACAATGACAGGAGTATACTGTAAAGAGTAAATTGCGTGGAGAAATTGCAAAGGGTGGGAGTCCCTCTCACTTTGTCAGCCTACGGGGTCTGCTTGGATTTCCAGTTGCATGGTGCATGGGGGGCACCAAAATAAGAGTAAGCAGCCATGCTCCTGAATAGCTATAAGGTTCACTATATTAAAAGACAATTATTTAATGCCTGATCCTTTATCTGCCTTTTGCAGGTAAAAGTTTTACATTAACAATCACGGTGTTTACAAACCCACCTCAAGTTGCCACCTACCACCGAGCCATAAAAGTGACGGTCGACGGACCAAGGGAACCAAGGCGTAAGTACCACTCTTTTCTATATTGCTGAACTCTAATTGGTTGGTCTCTGGGAACCTAATTTCCTCTTCTTCAAGACCTCAGTTTCACCTCCTGCTCTACTGTGACAGACCTCATATTGCTGAAAGTGGTGTCCTCCATGTGACCAGCTGTTGCTGGGTTCTTTGTAGGACAGTACAGTGATTCCAGTACATGGCAGGTGAATGAAAAGTTAGTCGAGGGCAGACATGATTATAAAGTACATTTTCATTTAGCAGAGGCTTTCAAATGTATGTGTCTTATTTCGTTTTTATCTTTTTTGAATTGTTGAAATTGTCAGGGCACGCTCCGCCCAAAACTTTTATCTTAGATATAGGATGTAGGGGGCATCAATTACTTATATGACTTGGATATACCAACAGTGATAGTCATAATTCCAAGCTGTGGTCCTGTCCATCAGGGAGATCTGGCTGCTCCACTAAGGCTCCATTCACATCTAAGCGTACTGCAGCGACACCTGCTGCACTGCATTTCATTTTAGCTTTTTTTTGTGTTTTTATGGTGTGTTTTTGGAGCGGCACCATTCACTTTAATGGGCCTCCCTCTGCTCCAACAACACACCAAAGAAGTGGTGCAATTTGTGTGATTTTAGCACGTTTTGTCGCTTGACAATCACAGCAAAATCTCACTGATTAAGAAATAATGGCATCGCAAACGCGTCCTGTGTTTTGCGACGATTCTGGAATCGCAAGATTCTGCCTGCAATTCCATTACGCTCAGGTGTAAATGGAGCCTTACTTTTGTATGTTTTAGCTTTCTACACTATCCATGATAGAAAATAAATAGGAAAGCATGCAGGGATGGTGGGAGACCCTCATAATGGGTACAGCAGGTGTGCAGACCTAGGAACTCAATAGAGAGATCTAAAATATAAGAAACTGACAAATTGTTTAACTTTCCAGCATCTACCAAAAAAAAAAAAATGTTGTTTTTGGCTGGACTGACCTTTAATCTTATGTATGAAATCATTTACATAAAAAAATTTTGAAATTCAGTTATACTTTTCAATGGATAGCAGTGATTGTGGAAGGTTATGCTTTCCTGTTCTTTCACCATAGATTAGGGATGCACCGATACCAGTTTTTAAAGACGGAGTATGAGTAGCAATACTTTTTCTCAAGTACTAGCCGATACCAATTACTGATACCTATTTTCTGTAGGCTGCACAAACATAAAATAAATCATTGCGGCTTTGAATTCACGCTACTTTAGCACAATTTCAAAGCCACAGATCAGTGTGATTTGGACCATTTTATTGCGGCTTGCGACTTCATTTAACATAAGTCAATGCAAGTCGCAATGAAATCACAAGAAAAGCAGCGCAGGAACCTTTTTTGAAGGCACATCGATTTAAATGGTTCCATTGCTGGCAATGGGGCAAATTGCATGACAAATCGCACTGGTGTGAACCAGGGAGGTATCAGTTTTAGTATTGGCGCATACCAGTATTGCAATGCTATTATAGATTAATACAGGATTTATATAGCGCCAACATTTTTTGCAATGCTTTAGAAAATTAAGGGAGACAGTACAGTTACAATACAATTCAAAACAAGAGGGTTAGACATGTGAGATTACAATCTAAGGCTGCTTTCACACAGCTCCGTTGCAAAGATGCATATGTGTTTTTGCCGTAGTTTTGCAGTGTTTTTTCAGTCTTTCCGGTGAGTTTTGTAGGTATCTGACATCCACCTGCGCCTGTGCAAAAAGCACACGTGACTTAAAAAACGCACCAAAATAAAACCGTGGGTGCTTTTTTTGTCTTGTTTTTGAGGCATTTTTCATTCAATTCAATGGGGAGATGCGCTTTTGGTGTTTTTTTTTTTTACCGCAGCAAACATGTATCAAAAATGCAGCATTCAGAACTTTCAAAACGCAAATCACTGGTGTGAAGTGTTCCACAGGATTTAATGGTCATCCATTTTTCTTCTGCTTTTTGTAAGGCAAAAACAGAAGGAAAACTGATCACTGTGAAAGGAGACCCTAAAGGGAGAAGCAAGTTGCTGCAGGGGGATTGATGGAGAAAGTTTTCAAGGATCAAATGAAAGCAGACAGAGTAGGAGATAGCAAGATTGACTGAGGTAGGGAGTTCCAGAAGCCCTGGAGAAATCCTGGAGATGGGCATGGGAGGCGGTGAAGGTGGGACTAGAGAGCAGTAGGCCTTGGGAGGAGTAAAGATGGTTCGAGTGATATTTTGAGGTGAGGATGGTGATGTAGCTTGGACCACAGTTGTGGATGGCTTTGTATGTTGTTAGTATTTGGAATTATTAAGCATTAGGCGTGTGGAAGCCAATAGAGGGATTTCAGAGAGACACGGAGCAGTTGGATATGTAGATAAGTTTGGCAGGAGCATTCATAATGGACTCAAGGGGTATAGTCTGTGTAGAGATATTTCAACAAGAAAGGCTTTGTAATGGTCAAAGTGGGCCATACCTGGCGATTTGTACAATTTTACTCCTGGCCTGCAAAGTCTAAGGCTGGGTTCACACCATCGCCATATGCAGCTCCCAGCAGGGGTCCGGTGCGTCTTGGTTCACGGTTTCAAGTCCGATTTCAGCCCAAATTTTGGGCTGCATTTGGACCTGAAATGACGCACAGGGCTCCTGTGCAGTGGATATATGTGAACCGGCTCCATAAAGAGCCGATCAAAATGTCATGCTATCGCGAATTGGATGTGGGAAATCTGCATCCAATTAGCAATGGTGTGAACCCAGCCTAAAGGTTTCATGTATTTATGATGCCAGAAAGAGGTAGGAGCTTTATATAGGAGTACAGGCAGCCTAGAATGATAGACATGGGCTGGGACAGGTGCATTCAGGCCATAATAAAGGCAGAAGGTTAAGGCAGATGACAAACAAAGAAATGGACAGAATCAACACAGCAATCATTCACAAAACAGGAGACAAAAGCTTTCATAAGGACCAGCAGGAGCACTTTTGTCATTATGCTGCGCAGAAATTGTGCTGGCTGCTGGATGGAGTCAGGGCCGGGACAAGGTATGGGCAGGAGGGACAGCTGCCCTGGGCACAGCGGTTTACTGTATGGATGGGGGCACCAGTGAACCTATTCTGATACAAGGCATTTGACAGCTAGGGGTAGCAGCCCCTAAGCTCACACATAATGAAGGAGAGAGGAGCAATTTGGCTTCTTTGCCCTGGGCACTGGATGACCTTGTCCCAGGACTGGGTGGAGTCATAAGCGTTACCCTGCCGCAGCTCATGATTTGGGTCAAGGGGATAGTGTAGGCACAAGACTTCTGATGTGGTATCGATTTTAAGGGGGATCCACACGCAAAAAAAAAAAAATGCATAGGGTCCTCCTAAAAATCCATACCAGATGTTTAGTTTGAGCATGCAGCCTGGCTGGCCAGAAAAGGAGGGTCGTCCATCCTTCCTGAACCATCAGACCACCGCAAAGCACCTTGTCCCCAGGTTGATGAAGACAATGGCCTATTCCCCACAACTCTGACTCAGTGGTTGTGGGGGTCGTAATCTGGAAGCCTAGACTAAACAAGCATCTATCTCTTGCAGTGCAGGGGATGGGGCACGGCAAGATTAGATTTTGTCTTCCTTCAGCATTAATGCACTGTGATGATCTGAATGGATTCCAAAGAAGAGGTAGCCCTTTCTTCTTCAGACTGGCCTGCCGCTTTCTTTGGATTTTAGGCCTTTCAATCATGGAGGCTCAGCATTACATGTGGGTCTTAACTAGGGTGGTCTACATGCAAATACAGCGTGATTAAGAACTCCCACTACTCCAGGCTGACATCCACCCATCAAGACATTTTGATATTTGTCAGCCCCTCCCACCAGCTATGATCTGCCTGCATTGCATTGAGAAGCATAGGGAGCCAGTGGTGTCATGTAGGATCTAAAATTAGTTATACAAATTTAAAGACTTCATATACAAATTTCTTTAGCATGTTAATGGGAATTGGGAAGAAGAACTAGAAAAGGCAAATTATGAGCAGATTAAACGCCAGCTTTCACTTGTGACAGAATATAAGCGTCTATGGCAAAAATAGACAATGAGCAGTCTGAAATCCTTGGAATAACATCTATGTGTTACTTTTCTGAGAAAAGCAATGAAATGCCATGTCCTCGCTGCCTGATGAACACCCTCTAGTCTCATGTCACCCCCCCCCCCCCCTACTTCTGTCACTCAGACTTGCAGAAACTGCCACATGCACTGCCATTGTCTTTGCTAGCGGAAATAATTGTTTGAAGTCAAAGAATTAGCAGCAATTACTACGGTTGGTCTCAGCTAAGTGAACCTGGTTTCCTCACACTCGTCTGGATATGTGAAATATTTTGGTGCAGACGTGGTGCGCTGACACAATGCTGCTTTTGTGTGTGTACCAGATAGGAGATTACACGGTGTCAGACTGACTGCTTAAGGTTGAACACCCCAGATTCAGCGAGAAATATTTATACTGTGCTGATAAGAGAGGATCATGTTTTGAAACAAAATGATTTATGGCAGACAGATAACAGAAGTGAGAAATAATAGTTCTCAAAAGTAGCAAAATGATGAGCTGTAAACTAAGTGGGGGGATGTAGAAAAGAAATTTGCATAGCTATTCGCCCAGTGATAGTGCATGTACATTCATTCTGTGCAAATGGGGCAAAAAAAATAAATTCCTGTGCTGGTTGATGTTTTGCATTGAATTAGAATATAAATTACAGCATTTGGCCACTAGATGGCTCTAGGTATCATAGGAAATGCCTATAATACTTAGTGCCACCTAGTGCCCAAATGCAGTATTTTCCATTATAAAGAAAAACATTCAACCAGCACAGGAGATAACCTAATAACGTTCATTTTTTTGCTCCATTCATACAGAATTAATGTATATGCACTTTCACTGGGTGAATTGCTTTGCATTATTTAATTTTTTTTATAAATACACCCCTAAGTGAAGGTCATTCTTTTGGTATGTCTTGGGGATTACACCTAAACTTCAGGCAGAAAACATTCGAACAAAAATAAACTAATAACATTTGTGTTTTTTTTTTTTGTTTGTCCCATTCACACAGAACAAACGTACATGCACTTTTACTGGGTGAATTGCTATGTATTATTATTTTTTTTTTTTTTTATAAAAGAGAAGGTCATTATTTTGGTACAGTTGCAAGTGTCTGGGGGGGGGGGGGTACAACTGAACTCCAGGCAGTTAGAAAAATTTCATATTTGGGGCCAATTAAGATGTATGCATGTTGCATGCGCCCTTTTGCACATGGTACATAGAGAGCAATTGTTTTCTAGGTGCCATTGCAACAAATTAATTTTAAGGCTGCCCTACCTGCCCAGCTAGGGGGCATTAAAGCTAAACTCCACAGTTAGCAAATACTGTCTAAATACAAGAGTCATGTCATGTCTTTCTTGAACCTTGGCGTGCTTTGTGTATTTCTTTCAGATCCCTGCAATAACCCAATGTGAAAGTTTGTCTCTGTGCAGGAACTTCCTGTAATAAAATATAATGAAAGTGTGCCATGCCACCAATCTCAAAATTATAAATATGCACTACCATGCAAAACAACTAAGTACCGACTTACATCAAGCGTTAAATAATAAATCAGTTCATAATATTGACAGTTTGTCAAAAGTGCATAACTGTGAAAATCACATCCAAAAAAATCTTCATAAGATTCTAAACCACTTCTTCCCAATCGCCACTGTGCTCTCAGTGAACTCACCTTAATAGTATGATATACATGCATGTAAAATCAAATCCAGCTTGGCTCTCTCCAGTCAATGTCTTATGCCAGGGTCCTCTGTGAACCTGCAGTGTGACTGTAAGGTACCTGGTGGCGAGCCTGGCTTGACGGAAGGGGACCTCTCTTACGACTCTGGTTCAGGGTCCACTGGAATGGGAACAGGGGACCCGTGAGCACAGCGGAGTAGGAGTGTCCGTCCGGTGAGTCAGCTGGTGCAGGATGAAGCAGGATGCTGGTGCTGGTCTTCAGGTGGCAGGAACTGCAGGTGATGGCACAGCAGGCTCGGGGTCGGATGACCGAAGAGAGAGGTAGTCTCTGGAGCAGCAGCAGCGGAGGCAGATCCTGTGCGGGAGAGAGGCACACTCGGACGGCAGAGGTAGTCAGACAGGCCGGGTCACAGGGAAGGCAGATAGGCATAGACGGCAGGCAGACGGATGGTCAAGTGACAGGCAGAGGTTCGGCAACAGGTGGTAAGTCTTTTAGCAGAGTCAGGCAAGCCGGGGTCAAGGAGTAGAGAGGTCAGCGGGGTCAGACAGGCCGGGTCGGGTTCCGAGGATCACAGATAGGTTCAGGCGGGTTCAAACAGGAGATTCAGGTCAGAGCTGCAGACGAACAGCACCGCAGGGCTGCAGCCCTGATCCTTAAATAGGCGCCCTGGCGCCAAACAGCGCTAAACGCGCACGTGCACGCGCACGGGCGCGCGCCCCCGCTATTAGCGCACGGGAGCGCGCCCGCGGGCCGGTCGCGCGCGTGCACGCGCCCGCGGCGCGCGCCAACGCCCGCGCTGATGCCTGGAGGGCATGGGGGTAACTATTTGCCTACGTGGAGGCAATCTGGGCCGCACCGGGCGGCCAGGACCCTGACATTGCCCCCCCACAAGGGGCAACCTCCGGGTGCCCAAAAGACTTCTCTTCTCTGGGTGGGCAGAAAAGAAGGCACGGATCAGTCTTCTGGCATGAAGGTTACTATCGGGTTCCCAGGAATTGTCCTCAGCCCCGTACCCCTTCCATTTAACCAAGAACTGTGTCTGTCCCTGCCGCCTCCTACAATCAATAATGGCCTCCACCTCGTATTCTTCACCGCCCTCAACAAGAACAGGACCAGGAGGTCCAGCTCCCCTATCGGGAAAGGGGTCGGGTACAGCGGGTTTCAACAGGGCCACATGAAACACTGGATGTATTTTCATTGAGGTGGGCAACGACAGTTCGTAGGACACCTGGTTGATCCTCCTTTTCACAGAGAAGGGTCCTAGAAATTTGGGAGCGAGTTTCTTGGAGGGGCAAGGTAACTTCAAGTTAATAGTGGAAAGCCATACCTGATCTCCAATCTGGAGGTCCAGTTCTCCCCTTCTTTTCCGGTCAAAGAACCTTTTGCAGTCCGCCTGGGCCTTGGTTATCGTCTCCTGGAGGATCTGATTGTTGTGGTTGAGGAAGGTGACTGTATCCTGCACCGCTGGAACCGGGGATTCTGGAAGAAAGTCAGGGAGAAAGGATAAGTGGAAGCCATAGTTGGAGAAAAGAGGGGATTGACCTGTGGCTGAGTGGTTGGCATTGTTGTATGAAAACTCGGCTAAGGGTAGTAGGGACACCCAATCGTCCTGCACAAAGGACGAGAAGCACCTAAGGTACTGTTCCAGGGTCTGATTTGTACGTTCTGTCTGTCCATTCGTTTGGGGATGATAGGCCGAGGACAGCGCCAACTCAATTTTCAGGGATTTACACAAGGCCCTCCAAAAACGGGACGTAAACTGAACCCCCCTATCGGAGACTATGCTGGCAGGGACCCCATGCAACCTAATTATCTCCCTGATAAAGACACGGGCCGTTTCGGAAGCGGACGGGGTTCCCTTAAGGGGCAGAAAGTGGGCCATTTTAGACAGCCGGTCTACGACTACGAAAATAGCTGTGCATCCCTCTGAGCATGGAAGTTCAACTATAAAGTCCATGGTGATCATCCTCCATGGACGATCGGGTACAGGAAGAGGTTTAAGAAGGCCCCAAGCTCGGCTTCTTGAGGTCTTGCTCCGGGTACAGACAGGGCAGGCGTTGACGTACTCCTTACAGTCCTTTCTCAGACTTGGCCACCAGAAGGTGCGTTGCACCAGATCGATAGTCTTGCGGACTCCAAAATGTCCTGCCAGAGGGTGGTCATGGCACAGATTCAGGACCTTGGTCCGGACGGGTTCCGGGACAAAAACTTGGCTTCCCTTCCAAAAGAGGCCGTCTCTGGGAGTCAGGGGAGCCCCTGGGGTCGCTGGGTCATTTGCAGATGCCTCCTTAATCTGCGAGAGCAAATCTGGTTGTATGAGTAGGAAGTTGCCGGGTGATAGGATGGTATCCGGAGCTGCTGTGTCTTTTGGACTGTCGAACATGCGCGAGAGCGCGTCTGGTTTCACGTTTTTGGATCCTGGGCGGTAGGTGATATGAAAACAAAATCTAGAAAAAAACAAGGCCCAACGGGCTTGTCGAGGCTTCAGTCGCTTGGCTGTCCGTAGATACTCGAGGTTTTTGTGGTCGGTATATACCAATACCGGATGACTTGCGCCCTCCAACAAGTACCTCCATTCTTCCAGAGCCGCCTTGATGGCCAGGAGTTCCCGATCTCCAACGTCGTAATTCCTCTCTGCAGGAGTTAGTTTTCGAGAGAAGAACCCCACCGGATGCATCAAATCCTTGCTGCCTTGACGCTGAGATACCACCGCTCCCAGTGCCACTTCGGAGGCGTCGACCTCCAGAATGTATGGGAGGGCAGGGTCGGGGTGACTAAGGATGGGGGCAGAGGTGAATAGTCTCTTAAGTTTTTCAAAAGCTTCCTGGGCCTCGGGGCCCCACTGGAAGCGTGTACCCTGCTTTGTCAGTTGAATAATAGGGTTGACGATGGTAGAGAATCCCTTAATAAATTTTCTATAGAAATTTGCGAATCCTATAAAGCGCTGAATGCCCTTCTTGTCCGATGGTGCCGGCCAGTCCAATACAGCAGTCACCTTCTGGGGATCCATCCTGATCCCTGCTGGGGAAATCTCGAGTCCCAGAAACTGAATCTCTTGCTGTTCAAACAGACACTTCTCTGCCTTAGCATATAGGCCGTGCTGCCGGAGACGAAGTAGTACTCTGCCCACATGCCCCTGGTGCTGTTCAAGAGAATTGGAAAAAATTAGAATGTCATCGAGGTATACTATTACGAAAATGTCCAGAAAGTCTCTAAAGACATCATTGATCAGGTGCTGAAAGGTAGCAGGGGCATTGCAGAGGCCGAACGGCATGACCAGATATTCATAGTGACCAAAGCGGGTCCGGAAGGCCGTTTTCCATTCATCCCCGGACCTGATACGGACCAGGTTGTAGGCACCCCTTAGATCCAGCTTGGAGAAGATAGTTGCCGTTCGTAGTTTCTGAAAGAGTTCCGGTATCAACGGCAAGGGGTATCGGTTCTTGACTGTCACCTTATTTAATTCACGATAGTCCACACAAGGCCTGAGTGTTTGGTCCTTTTTGGTAACAAAGAATATCCCTGCGCCTGCTGGGGAAGTGGAGTGACGGATAAACCCTTTTTCGAGGTTCTCCGCGATGTAAGTCTTCAGGGCCTCCTGCTCCTTTTCGGATAAAGGGAAGATGCGACCGAATGGGATTTCGGCGCCTGGAAGGATCTCGATAGGACAGTCATATGGACGATGGGGCGGCAGGGAGTCTGCCCCTCGTTTACTGAACACGTCGAGAAAGTCGTGGTAAGTTTTGGGCACGGCCCGGCACAAATCCTGATCGGAGTTCAGGCAACACAGAGCAGAGGGTGCCGCTGCGGGCTCAGATAGGCAGTGCTGACGGCAATAAGGGGACTGGAATTTTACTTGTCCTGTTGACCAGTCAATGCAAGGGTTGTGGGCTTGGAACCATGGCATGCCCAAAATCACCGGGAAGAGAGGAGAGGAAATTACATCCAGTATCAATAGTTCTTGGTGCTGGGACAAGATGGTGGCAGGCAGGGGCAAGGTCTCTTGGGTCACTTGACCTGATTTAATGCGTGACCCATCGGCCAAGAAAACAGAAAGTCCCTGGGTCTTCTCTCGGAGGGGTAGGCCGTGTAAGTTGGCAAAGGTGGCATCGATAAAACAACTGCAGGCTCCGGAGTCAAGGATTGCGTTGGTGTGGATTGTCTTTCCTTGAAGCTGCAACGAGAGGGGAAGAGCCAGGTGAGTGGTGTTGCTGGGACAAGGTGCAGGTTTAGAAGAGACAGAAGAAAGACACTTACGGATCTTGACTGGGCAGTTGTTTACGTAATGTCCAGGACCACCACAATAGAGGCAAAGGTTCAGCTGCCGGCGCCTGGCACGCTCCTCAGGAGTTAGGGTGGAGCGTATAAGTCCAATCTGCATTGGTTCAGGGCCGTCGAAGGCAGGGCTGGCTGGAACTGAAGCAGGTGCAGGAAAATAGCGGGTAGCTGGAGTTGGTGCCCTTGCCACCATCCAGGCCGGGCGGGTCGGTTGAGAGGAACGTTCGGCTCGGCGTTCCCGGAGCCGGCGATCCAGTTGGATGGTCAAGGTAATCAGGTCTTCCAGAGACTCGGGAACCCCCACTCGAGCCAGTTCATCCTTCAGACTCTCAGATAGGCCTGTGCGGAATTGATGCCTAAGGGCTGCATCGTTCCACCGAGTGTCCGCGCTCCAGCGCCTGAAATCGGAGATGTAGTCCTCGGCCATTCTACGGCCTTGTTGGAGCGTGGATAAGGCGGTCTCGGCTGTAGTGGTTCTTTGGGGGTCGTCATAGAGTTGTTCCATTGCCTGGAAGAAGGTAGCAAGATCCTGGATCTGTGGGCTATCGACTCTCAGAAGACGGTGGGCCCAAGATTGAGGTTCTCCTTGCAGGAGAGATACTACGAACCCCACCTTGGTGGCTTCCAATGAAAAAGTCCTGGGCTGAAGTGCAAAATAAAGCTGACAGGCATCTCGGAAGGCAGGGAACTTGGACCGATCTCCTGAGAATCTTTCCGGAACGGGTACCCTTGGCTCTGGAGGAAGCATCACTACTGCAGGCTGAACCGTGGGTTGAACCGGTGGTGCAGGAGGTGCAGCGGCCATAGGACCGGAGAGCTGCTGTACCTGTCCCTCTAGCCTGGTATAGCCTTCTTGTAGAGACTTCACTGCTTGGGTGAGGGCTGCAAGGTGGGAGCAAAAGTCCTGCATGGACGAGGTTCCTTCCGCAGGCTCGGTCATCTGGGCTGTTCGTACTGTAAGGTACCTGGTGGCGAGCCTGGCTTGACGGAAGGGGACCTCTCTTACGACTCTGGTTCAGGGTCCACTGGAATGGGAACAGGGGACCCGTGAGCACAGCGGAGTAGGAGTGTCCGTCCGGTGAGTCAGCTGGTGCAGGATGAAGCAGGATGCTGGTGCTGGTCTTCAGGTGGCAGGAACTGCAGGTGATGGCACAGCAGGCTCGGGGTCGGATGACCGAAGAGAGAGGTAGTCTCTGGAGCAGCAGCAGCGGAGGCAGATCCTGTGCGGGAGAGAGGCACACTCGGACGGCAGAGGTAGTCAGACAGGCCGGGTCACAGGGAAGGCAGATAGGCATAGACGGCAGGCAGACGGATGGTCAAGTGACAGGCAGAGGTTCGGCAACAGGTGGTAAGTCTTTTAGCAGAGTCAGGCAAGCCGGGGTCAAGGAGTAGAGAGGTCAGCGGGGTCAGACAGGCCGGGTCGGGTTCCGAGGATCACAGATAGGTTCAGGCGGGTTCAAACAGGAGATTCAGGTCAGAGCTGCAGACGAACAGCACCGCAGGGCTGCAGCCCTGATCCTTAAATAGGCGCCCTGGCGCCAAACAGCGCTAAACGCGCACGTGCACGCGCACGGGCGCGCGCCCCGCTATTAGCGCACGGGAGCGCGCCCGCGGGCCGGTCGCGCGCGTGCACGCGCCCGCGGCGCGCGCCAACGCCCGCGCTGATGCCTGGAGGGCATGGGGGTAACTATTTGCCTACGTGGAGGCAATCTGGGCCGCACCGGGCGGCCAGGACCCTGACAGTGACCTCCCGCCACTAGGATGCTTGTATCCTGTTAGGCGTTCCTCCAGAGTAATAGGGTGCCCCCAATAGCCTAATATTGTAAAAGGAAGGCCTAATAATATTTTTAAAATGATGCTTACATTGATAAAAAATACTACATGCATTCACAGGAGTATCGTTCTTCCGAGTTTGAAGTCACTTCTGGTCCGTGATCCCTCAGACTCTGCCCTACGCGTTACGTCACGCACCATTCAACTTCACCAGGGGAAACTGATTTATTATTTAACACTTGATGTATATGAAGGACATTATTATTACTAAGTCAGTACTTGTTGTTTTGCATGGTATTGCACATTTATAATTTTGAAATTGGTAGAGCTGCAAGCTTTCATTATATTTTATTTATGAATTGTGCGAACACAATTGTGTGCATGCAGCAACCAACAGATTATTATGTGATTTATTTATCAAGTTTATTTTTATAATTTGAGTCACATGGTCCTGTAATAAGGACCAGTCACAGCTGCTCTCTCTCCTTGTGCAGGGTGACTGGTCTTGTCTCCGCCCCCTCCTCTAGTTTTCTACAGGAAGCCTGCATTGGGTGGAGCCTGCTTGGCCCCTCCTACAGCTCTGCTGTCTGCAAAGGCTAAGATGTCAGCACCACTTTTACAATCCATTTGGTTCACACAAAGTGGATTTGCATCCTTTGTGACTACTGAGGAAAACATTTGATTTGAATTTTTTCTGTTTTAAATTAAGCTTTCAAGAAAACAAGAAATAAAACAAGTTTTGATTGATTTCCTTAAAAATCTTATCTTAATAGCGAAAAAAAATCTAAAATGTAACAGTTCTAAATAGCTTTTTTTTTTACTATTTACACATGATAAAATCGTGTACATTTCTAGGTTAACCACCAGTGTAGGTGTAGTAATATTATCAAAAGATAATCAGTTTAGTATTTGCTGCGTGTGTATATACTTGTTTGTGTTTTTCCAGAGTATGTCAAATGTTTGCTAAAATCTGTACTGAACTTTACTTAGTGGGGGTAAAGTAGGTCATTGAGGGCCTACTTACACTAAGGCTGGTTTCACACTGATCTGCTGCAGTTTGGCTGCAGATCAGTGTACCTGCGGGTTTCGTGCAGGTTACTCATGCTTTCCCGCAGACTTCTATTAGATCAGGTGGTTTCTGTGCACCAAAAAGTCCTGCATGGGCAGCCGGGAGGAATAAACAGACTCCGCTGTCCATTTACATATGGCTGCCTCCAATCTGGTCCGCCCAAACGGAAGAGGACACCGTCCTCCTCCATTTTTTTTTTTAGCCTGATTGTATGTGGAGATTGTATGGGTGTAAACGTTTTTACCCACCGTTCTATAGGAATGCATGGACCTTCTGATCAGGTGCACTTGAAAAACTGACAGGTGGACCTGCTCAGTTTACCCATGTGAATGGGCCCTTAGGCAGTGCATTGACATGGGCTGCCTTAACACAATGCATGTTAAAGTCGTTCTAAAGTCAGAAGGTTTTTTATCTTGATGCATTCTTTGCATTAAGATAAAAAAAACCTTCTGTGTGCAGCAGCCCCCCTTAGCCTCCCTCCAATACTTACCTGAGCTCCATCTAAATCCAGCGTTGTTGCACGAGAGCATCGGCTGTCTGGGACTCTCCCTCCTTCCTGGATGAGACTCAGCAGTGGGCACCATTGCCTCCTGCTGCTGTCAGTCAAAGTCAGTGAGCCAATGAGGAGAGAGAAAGGGTGGGGCTGAGCCACAGCTCTGTGTCTGAATGGGCACACAGAGCAGCGGCTCCGGTTTGGTAAGCTGCTTGCTCTGGGGCCAGGAGCACTGGAGAGGGACTCAAGAAGAGGAGGATCTGGGCTGCTCTGTGCAAAACCACTGTACAGAGCAGGTAAGTATGAATTGTTTGTTATTTTTAAACAAAAAAAAAGGCAAGACTTTAGTATCACTTTAACACCCAAAGTAACACACGTTAATGCACTGTAAAATTGTGAACCCAGTCCAAATCATACTGTAAATATATATTTTTTTATTCTGTTTACCTTAGTAGAGTACCAAAGAATCTTCTTGTTTTATCAATCTAAATGGTAAGACTTAAAAAGTAAGCGCACGGAGGGAAACAGAACAGAGTAATTTACTACAAAGATGCTAAGCGAGCAAATACTTTTATGCATATTTCATCAATTCAGTGTGTCATTTCATGGAGCCAAGTCCTGTAGATTTTAATTAGTATAGTACGTGCTGAGCTATTTTTATCCTGACATACAGAAAAGCAGACAAAAAGTAAAAAAAAATAATAATAAATTCTACTCCCTTGATATATACATTTTGGATGAGAAGTAGAGTCCGGATTTCCAAGTGTTTTCCCTGGATGTACAGCGAAAGAAACTTCATCATCAGCTATTATTACATTGAAGCTATAAACAAAACTTTTATTAGTGGTGAGGGGCTGGAACCTCTGCCAATGTTTATTGTTGTTTGTGTTCCCATTAGGAAGAGTTATTTGCTATCTTTGCCCCAGTGGTGTCACTGGAACAGGAAGAGAGGGGGAATTTATCAATGAGGACCCTTGTTCCAGTAATAACTGTCTAATTGTCCTTATGTTGAAAAAAATTCCTCTTACTTCCTGTTGTGCAACTTGGACAGGAAATAAAGGAAAATTGTTTTTTTTACGCTCTCGTGGATGGGCTTATTCCAAGGTATTCCGTCCACCCAATGGCAGACATTAATCAAGCAAACTAATGACACAATTAGACGCAAATCAGTCTTGTTCAGCAAAAGACCCCTGTGCCTGTATTCCCGAGAAGCCAAGTGTGACAGTTTGCAAATATCTGTAAAAAATGTATCACTGCACTGGCGTAGAGACAGTTCCACTCTATACCAGATTTGTAAAACCTTTTTACCTTAGAGGAGCCATTTAAATAATTTTGAGGTCTCAGGGAAACCCTGCTAAAACTAATTTATTGGGGGTCAGTGGGAAGATTTGCCCCTTATAGTGATGGTCTGAATTACTCCTACTTAGAGATAGCTAAAACGATCATTGGTGTAATGCCATTGATTCTGCCAAGTGGTGTTGGCCCTGGAACTGTGAAGGCGCCATCATTGATTGGGAGGTCAACTAGCCACAGCTCAAGGAAATCCTAGCAATCTCTGGAGGAAACCTAAGGTTCCACAGAACCCTGGTTGAGAATGGCTGCTCCATAAAGTTGCACAATTAAGCAGTGGACAGGGTCAAGGTTCATTCTGCCACAGTGGTACTGTACTGTAGAGCATCAGACGGAGGAAATTATGACGCAAGCTGTTATCTTGTAGTAAATTTGCCACATAATTCTCTGGTTTAGCTTTACCTTGCTGGGCAACAGAATTAAAATATGTCTCCCATGAAATGTCATTTTAATGATGACATTCACCTTGTGGACCTGGGCTGGGCTGTCTAGGTTAAGTCTTTATCTTCTGAATAATGGTGACTGAAAATTCAGGACAGTGTTTTTCTTGGTTCCAGCACTGACCATTCTCTGGGTTGAAGTTTTGACTACTGATACTTCTTATGTAAAGGGCTTCTTATGTAAAGTAGGAAGCTGTGTGGTTTGCTTGTGGTTTAGGCTGGCCCTATATAGGAAGAAGTATTAAAGTCCAGGAATTATCTTTATAGCCAACTTATATTGATGCAGTGACAGCCGCGATCTTCCAAGTCCTGCTCGAGCTGCTTCAGCACACTGAACACAGGAGGTTGCCCACTTGGCACCACCACTGTTTCAATGAATTGGACGAGGGTAAATCTAGACTTCATCCACACTTCCCCTCCATTTTGTCCAATCAGAGAATGCCTTGTATTCATTGAAAAATCACAAGGCATTTTCTTATTGGTGATGGTGCCGAGTGAGTGGTCCCCTGTGTTTAGTGTGCAGAGGGAAAGCCCCTGGGGCAGGACCTGGAAGATCGTGGTTATCAATGCATGTAGTGCGTGCTACTACAGTGGTTTGCAGCATCCCAAGTAAGCCCTCCAGATATACAATATGGATAATTACATTGTGCCAAGCTGGATGACCCAGTGTCCCAGTGATGACCGCTCCTATCATTTCTTGTCCTTCAGTAATGAATTGTCAAAGGGATAAGAAGAATAGCTGCTGTTACGAGAGTTATAAAAGTTTGACAAGAAAATTTGTCCCAAATCTATCCAAAACTAAAAATAAAATGAACCAAGTTGGACTTATTAGCTTACTGTGATGTATATACTGTATATATATATCAATATTTGATAAGAAGGCTATTGGGCGTTTAGTTGGGTTCATTAAATCCCATTCACAGCACCTCCTCTATTCGGGGTTCTGAGTTACAAGTTGGTGGGAGAAGCACAATTTAGAATTCTCAAATCATTCAGTTTCCTTTTTTTGTAAGTTTTTGAGTGTCAGGAGCTGGGCCGCTCGCCAAGCAGGAAATGACACATCAAGAGGCATTTATGTTGCGCAAAGTTCTAAGGAACTGATGCAAGGATACACAGGCTGTTTATCAGAAAGAGCTGTGTACAACTGCACATGGACATGGCAGACCCGTGTCTTGTCATATCTCTTGTACCATATCTCTACCATACTGTATCTCTATGGGGACTTACTGCAAGACTTAAAAAAAGATACAAGTGGCATGTCCTCTAGAATATAGTTTTTAATGCAGTCAGTCTGGTACCTAAAGTCCCCCTTAAGTATTTATATTTTTCTGCATGTTAGGGTTTAGCAACAGAAATACTTCCTTCATCATAGGGGGACTTCTCATATACTAACAAGAAAGCAGTACTGTTGTCCCTAAAATGTGCAGTATATTGGTGGCCACATTTGTTTTCTTTTTTCACTTTAAGAACCCTTTCTACAACCACAGCGGAAGGCTAGCTAGGTGCTTGGACAGAATGCCCTCCAACTTCCCCCGGTCATCTGACTTCGCAACTAGCAAGGAGACGGCTGCATTTATAGCTTATCTCCGGCTCCAAGCACTTTCCTGAGACATGTGCCAGCAAGAGGAATGCAGAGAGATGGGACGGGACACACCCCTAACTCTACCTGCATTGCTCTTGCCTGGGCCATTACTTGGAGTTGGAGACAATGCAGCCATATCCTTGCTAGATGTGTTGTCAGGCTGCTGTGAGGAGGGTCGGGGGGAATGTGCATTTTGTTCAAACATGCAGCTAGCCTTCCACAGCGTGTTGAATGATGGGACATGCTGGTACCTGAAGAACAGAACAGTTTATTTAAAAAAAAATATATGTAAGCACCTTTTAATGCACTGCATTATAAATCTCGGACTAGGGGAGGCTCAGTACAGGGGTCCAATCAGGTATGCTGCAATCCACATATGCTTTTAAGAAAATGCTGAGAAAACAAAACTGGGAATGACCCTATCAGTGTACTTCTGCTCCTTCACTATCCAATCACAGGCTGGAGTGGGAAGATGACTAGGCTGCATTGCTTGATGAGGAATCCACTTCTGAATTTGCTTAATAAAGACTCCACGCCTGACTTAAAGCAGACTTTTACTCTAAAATGGCACTTCACATCACCCCAGAGGTGTCAGCTTCAGCACAGTGGCCATAGAGAGGGGAGACAAGGTGGTGTGTCATCAGAGGACTGGCTGCATGAACCAGGAATAGACAGTCAGCCTCGGATGGCATCAGAAAGGAAAATGACGGCATGGGACCCTGAGTGCAGCTGAGTGGCGGATCACACCAGAAAAAACGCTGGATTTGCTGGGTATGTCTGTATGTTTATTGAAATATAACTAAAAGCAACACTTTTTTTTAAGTTTTAGATGGATTGGAGAGTGGAAGGATTAGAACGCCTGACAGGTTTTTTTTTGCTGTCTGTGTCTCCATTAGTGAGATTTACCCTCTCTATCTGTCCTGTGTACCATCATAAATTAAAGTACAAGAAAATTCCAAATTTTGAGTTGTCCCAAGAACAGAAATAGTTGGGAAATCTTCAAATGAGGACAGTGGGAGTTCTGCTCGGGGGATTGCCTCACTTTAGAAGGCTTTCTCCTCACTTCCTGTTTTGGCTATAGGATAGGAAATTAAGGGAAATCTCTCCAATGGGACTTAGAGGGCAAAAATAAAACTTCCAACCCTCCCTTACTCTATCCAAAATAGAAAAAAAAATGCCTTTAGTTTTACATTAAAGTGTTATTAAAATCATTTTTTTAAATTAAAATAGTAAACAAGTTATATCACCTGCTCTGTGCAATGGTGTTCTAGTGTGCTCCTGGCTCCTCCTTATCTGTGTCTGCCCCCACAGAAAGAGCTTGCTATGGAGCAGACGTGCTGGCTCGTTCCTCGGCTGGGTTCTGTGTGTCCTCAGACACACACAGTGCAGCTCAGCTGCTATCAATCTATCCAATCAAGAGACAAGAACCCTGGGCAGAGAGACACCGCATCCCCGTTGGGTCAAGTTCCAGGGCTCAGCTAAGTAAAACGGGGGGGCGGGGGGGCCGGTCACTGACAGGTGTTTTTTTCACCTTAATGCATTGGATGAAAAAACATGTAGGTTTACAACCCTTTTAATCATTTACCTGTTTTATGACCATACGGATCTGCGACCAGCTCTCCCCACCCGAACGACGCGCTGTACATCATTGTATTGTACAGTACAGAATTTTTGTTTGTGTTCTGTACTTATGCAACTTAAAACAGCGCTATTGAGCTGTAGTTTTGTATTTAGGCCTTTTTTTCACAATACAGTACAGTAGTTAAGAATGCTTAAAATATTGATTACTTGTGGCTCCTCGTTTAACGATCTGGTCATTGGAACTGAACCTGGTCGTTAAGTGAGGAGAGCCTGTATTGTAATTCTGAATAAATAATGACCCCTGGTGGGCTGGTAAATACAGGTATGTTTGCTCCACGCACCCGGCTGGATGATGTCCCCATCATGATGTTTGTTTCTGCATAACAGAACGTTGTCCTCATTTGAATCTTCTCATCTGCGTTGTAATAAGTGGGACTCAGAGGAAGCGGTGAGGACAGGAAGCAGCTGCTGGAGGAGACAGTTCACTGTGTGTTTTCAGCACTGCCCACTAAAACTGG
Source organism: Lithobates sylvaticus (assembly GCA_028564925.1). Classification (NCBI taxonomy): domain Eukaryota; kingdom Metazoa; phylum Chordata; class Amphibia; order Anura; family Ranidae; genus Lithobates; species Lithobates sylvaticus. The sequence goes on along the minus strand of CM053028.1, from coordinate 503,827,197 downwards.
CTGAGGGAATGTAGGCAATGCCAGAGCTTCTCATTGCAGCATGACACCAAGATAGGGTTGCCACCTCACCCCTTTAAACCCAAACACATATGAATTACACAGGTTCTGAGGCTAATTTATTTCAGATAAGGCACCAAGTGTGTATAATTACCATCTTAATCAGCCACAGAACCTGTGTAATCATTATGTGTTCAGTTTTAAATGGATGAGGTGGCAACTCTACACCAAGACTGGCCTGTATTATTATTCTGGAAGTCGGTGGGATACCTAGAAGACAGGTGTATTTTCTTCCCTCTCTCTCCTCTTCCCACCCTCTCTTTTATTTGGGCTCTCATTGGTTTTTGGCACAGAGAACCAAGCACAAAGCAATAACACTCTTAACATTAACCTTAAAGTGTAAGTTCATCTTTAGAGAAAAAATGTAAAGGTGAACTGACATGGTAAACCCCCATTGCTACCGCTGTACTTACCTCTGGGGATGCTGAGCTGTCAGTGCCCACGTAGTTGGTCCAGCGGGCCGGGGATTTGAAATCCCGCTCTTCTTTGTGCAACTCTTCCAGAAAGAATCAGAGCAATGCTCCGTGACTGCGCTGACCAATCAGAATTGCTTTGATTCACCCCAGAAGCGCTGCAGAGAGAAGAGAGAGACGAGTAGGGATTTCAAATCCCTGGATTGCTGAACCGTGGGCAATGACAGCTCAGCAAACGCCAGACGTTAATACAACGTTACCAGTGCGGGTATTAGTTCACCTTTAAATTTTTTCTGTAAAAGGTGATCTAACACTTTAAAGCCATAGCTCCCAATTGTCCCTGAATTCGAGGGACTGTCCCTGATTTGGAGCAATGTCCCTATGCAAAAATTTACTTTTTATCTTTCAAAAAGTTTTTCCCAGTGCTAAACCTTTCATCCAATTTCTAAATTGCTGCATTTGTACATTTTAAAAGGCAATATAATAGAATAGTAGTGGTAAAAAAAAGTCCTTGTGGATTTAATTAACTTTTTTTTTGTTAATTCTCCTTTAAGGGGGTGTGGCAGGGGGCGTGTCCTATGCCTACATACGTTTGTTAGTAGGTGTCCCTCATTCCCATCTCAAAATGTTGGGAGGTATGTAAAGCTGACCCTTTAAGTAGAACTATAAGCAAAACTTTTTTTTAATTTGGAAAGAGTAAGGAAGGGTTATTATTTTGTTGCCATCTGTGTCCCATTAGGGAGGTCTACATTCACTTCCTGTCCCATAGCCAAACAGGAAGTGAGAGGAAATCCCTGCACATTTTTTGAGGACCCCCAGGTCACCAGAACTAGTTTTCCCATTGGAAGGTTTCCCCTCTATACATTTTCTAGGGACAACCCAAAATTTGGGATTTTACTTTCACTTTCAATGATAATGTTAAACAGGAAAAATAGAGAGGGGGAGTCTCCCTAAGGCTGCTTTCACACTGGGGCGGTGCGGGGCGGCGACGGTAAAGCAGCGCTATATTTAGCGCTGCTTTACCATCGTTTTACCCGCGGTATGCGGCCGCTAGCGGGGTGGTTTTAACCCCCGCTAGCGGCCGCAAAAGGGTTAAAAACCTCCGCAAAGCGCCGCTGCAGCGGCGGTTTGCGGGCGGTATCCCCGCGGTTTCCCATTGATTTCAATGGGAAGGAGCGGTATAGGAGCGGTAAATACACCGCTCCTTCACCGCTCCAAAGATGCAGCTAGCAGGACTTTTGTTGCGGTCCTGCTAGCGCACCGCTCCAGTGTGAAAGCCCGCCGGCTTTCACACTGGAGTGAATGGGGCCGGTTTTTTCAGGCGGTGTACAGGCGCTATTTTTAGCGCTGTACCGCCTGAAAACCGCCCCAGTGTGAAAGGGGCCTAAAGGAGGCACAGATAACAATAAAAACTGACAAGTGCTCTTGTACTTTAAAGCTGACATACAATCTGATTACACAGTATCCTAAGGCTTGGTTCACACTGGTACGACCTCATGTGATTTCCTTGCAACTTTCTTGCAACTTGCTTACAACTTTTGTGATTTAACATTGCAGTCTATGGCACTTAAGTCAGACCAAAGTTGCAGAAAAGTAGAGTTGAGTCTCATTGATTAAGACGGCACCCATCAAAATGAATGTGTTTTGACTTGTCATGTGACTTTATATGTCACAAGTCATATGATAAGTCACAGCAGCGTGAACCGGGGCTTAGACCTACCAACAACTATGTAATGTAAGGTCCAGTGCTATTAAATGGAGATTGATTGGATTGTATGGCTTTGTCTTCATAGTCCGTGACATCACTGTCCTGCTCCTGCTCCACCTCATCCAATCAGAGAACGATATGCATTCATTCAGACAAAGGCAAAGTATTCTCTGAACATAGTTACAGTGGTCCACGCTAGACTAATGTAACTATGTACTGTATAAATCAATGGCGGCTGGTGCTCCAGCCGGGGGGGGGGTTCGTCAAACAAACCACCTGAATCCCCCCTCTAGCAGACCCTACCCCACCCCCCGATGCAGAGCGAGATCGCTCCCTCCAATGAGAACGTCCTGCTCCGGATTTCCATGTACATCCTCCCCTGGTACCACGCAATATGGTCACCTCTCATCTTGGCCAATTGGGTCTCAGGACCGACTTCCTGATTGGCCAGGAGGAAGATCAGGGAGACAATAGTGAATATTAATTTGCTATTGTCACACAACAACAGCAGTGCTTTGCTCCCCGAGCCCACCCTTTTTTGAAGCCAATTAGCCTGAGGCTCTAATCATGTGCTTCCAAAAAAAAAACAATAGAAATCCATGTGTCCGGTACCCTGCATGTACATTAGGGGCTGGACGCATGGATTAGGGGGCGGAGCCCCTGGGCCCCTAATGGAGCGGCCGCCACTGGTATAAGTTATCCATAACTGGAATTCTTCTTTAAAGTGTTTCTAAACCTACAACAGTAAAATAAGTCTGTATATGCAGCAACGCATGCTTGTTATACTCACTGTGGAACCCAAGGGGTTAATCCTCTGCATTGTGTAAAAAGGACCATGTATTCTCTGATCCTTCCCTCCTTCCACTGTCGCCTAATAATTTCCTGATAACACAGAGTCTATGGAGTCACTCTGCACATGCTCAGTTTGGTGCGTATTGCTAGAGATCAGCACAAGGCCAATCAGCACTGTCCAGACAGAGGGTCAGGGGTCCTGCAGCCTCATAGGAAAACTCCACCTACAAGCTTTAACCAGTACTCGGCTGGACACTGATAGAAGTCACAAGACTGTTATATACTGCTGATGAGAAAAGGTATTTAGCAGTTTATATTTACTAAAATAATTGCAGTTCCATGTTCTGTGTATTGTGGGAGACCAGATATAGTGAATGCAGGGTCCTGGGTTTAGTAACGCTTTAATTTAGAGCCGATTAAGCTAGCCATACACTGGTAGATATTCAGCTAGAAAACTGTGGTTTCCTAATGGTTAGTGTGGTCAAATCAGTGATCATTTATGACCACAATGACTTAGAAAACTGAAGGACAGAACTAAATTCGAAGTTTGAATGTGACTCCCGGAGTTTTATTCATTTCCGTTCATCTCCAAATCAAAGATTAAAAATCTAATACATTTTTCAGAACTTTCATATGAAATTTATATAGTCACTAACAGTATCTTGCGGTATTATCTGATGCTCTGATAAACAATCTTCTCGAACATTCACACAAAGATCTATCAGTTTATGGGCAGTTTTAGGTTTGTAGAGGGTTTATACTAGTTGGGCAAAAATTTTCTTTTTTTTTTTCCGGGTAGGAAAAGGAAATAATGACTTCACACCGCAGTGAGTCTGTAACGAACGCGACACAAAGCAATATTTATGTGAGAATAACAATATCCCGCTGGGGGGCTCGGCTTCTTCATAAATAAACTTTGTTATGACTGGAGAGATTGGGGTCTGACCTGAGCCACCGAGAGACTTCATTCAGAGAAAACTGAATAGAAAAAGACACGTATCGGGGGGGTGGAAGGGGGCGCACGGACCGAAATAGCTTCATCCGTAACCAAAACAACGGCGCATTGTGTTACACGATGCATATGGTGGCTTCTGGTTGTCCTGCTTTACCTCCACTTTACAGACATCTGGTTTTAAAGGGCCAGCAAACATTAATTACGCCTTGGTTTACATAGTTGCCAGCATTCTAAAATAACACTTCGCTGCTCAGCTACTGTTTCCAGGCTTGTCATGCACAGGAGACCACAGAAAACGAGACACCTGAAAATGACATGTTTATTAAAGCATTTTAAAGGGGTTTTCCGGTTTATCCCAAACCAGAAAAGTGAAAAAAAAAATAAAAATCTGAAAAAAAAAAATTAACATTTTTTCTTCTACAAAGAAAGGGCCATTCATTGATTTATAGCCTGCAGCTTGTTAAAGTGGTTGTAAACCTCAGACATGAAATATGAACAAAGCATACCCCTCTATAGTGTGAACTTGTCTCAATTATAAGCACTAAGGAGTTGATATACTAAAACTGAGGAGTGCAAAATCTGGGGCAGCTCGGTAGCCAATCAGCTTCCAACTTCAGCTTGTTCACGAAAAATCCTGGAAGCTGATTGGTTTCTATGCAGAGCTGCACCAGTTGCACTCTCAGTTTTAGTAAATCAACCCCTAAGTGACATTTCTTTCTGTTTCTTTGTTCCTTTGCTACCCTGTTTCCCCGAAAATAAGACCTAGCGTGATTGTTGGTGATGGCTGCAATATAAGCCCTACCCCCCAAATAAGCCCTAGTTAAAGTCCTTGTAGGTCTTATTTTCAGGGTAGGGCTTATTTTCGGGGGAAACAGAGTAGGGCTTATTTGGGGGGTAGGGCTTATATGTGAGGCCAGTGACTGTGAGGCCAGTCACTTCACTGGGTATATGGAAGGGTTTACAACCACTTTAACTTTCCTGGCTTTGTGAACACTAATATAACAATCAACTGTCGATAAGGTACCAAAAAATGTATATGCAGCGTCTCTAAAACTGACCACGCTCTTCTGATGGGGTAAAGTGATTATATATTCATTTCTATGCTAAGATGAAGCTCTAGGTTTTCAGTTAACTATGAAATATGAAACATGGAGATTAGATATTTACCAGTGGCAGCCAACAGGTGGCAGGCTTTAGGCTTGAGCATCAGCTTCTTGCAGGCTGTTTCTACAGCTGTGTTATAAAATAGACCTAAGTAGCAGGAGAGAACAGATTACACACAGTATAGCGGTTGCAAGTCATACTGAATGAATGCACAGTTCCCTCTATTCCCTAACTAAGAAAAACTGTCTGGCTTAGTCAGTTATGTACAGGTTGCCATTAGGCATTCAGACGGTCCTTAATGGTATCATTATATTCCGCTGTATTAAATATTTGACATGGTACCGTTGTCTTTGCTATTGGCGATGTTAGATAGAAAAGGGAGCGCAGTATAAAGATAATGGATGAGACGTGACCAATATACAATGTGGCCTAAAATATAAAGCGAATGTTATGAGGATGTTATTGGAGACTGTACAAATGTATGGAACTCCGTTGTTCTACTCTAGGAGTACCTCTATGAACAAGCCCAATGGAGATGAAATGCGTCGGTGGGGTGTGGCTTAGGAAGGGAACCGAGTTCTCCTATTTTCTGGTCATTTTGTAAAGTGCTGTGCAAACTGTTGGCGCTATATACAGTGAGGGGAAAAAGTATTTGATCCCCTGCTGATTTTGTATGTTTGCCCACTGACAAAGAAATGATCAGTTCTAATGGTAGGTTTATTTTAACAGTGAGAGACAAAATAACAACAACAAAATCCAGAAAAACACATTTCAAACAAATAAATTGATTTGCATTTTAATGAGTGAAATAAGTATTTGACCCCTTTGCAAAACCTGACTTAGTACTTGGTGGCAAAACCCTTGTTGGCAATCACAGAGGTCAGACGTTTCTTGTAGTTGGCCACCAGGTTTGCACACATCTCAGGAGGGATTTTGTCCCACTCCAAGTCATTTGGAGAGGATCTGCAAAGATAAGGTTTCGAGGATCACATTTGATAACTCGAACCTTCAGCTCCTTCCACATATTTTCTATAGGATTAAGGTCTGGAGACTGGCTAGGCTACTTCAGGACCTTAATGTACTTCTTCTTGAGCCACTCCTTTGTTGCCTTGGTGGTGTGTTTTGGTCATGCTGGAATACCCACCACGGCCCATTTTCAGAGCCCTTGCTAAGGGAAGGAGTTTCCCACCCAAGATTTGACGGTACATGGCCCCGTCCATCGTCCCTTTGATGCAGTGAAGTTGTCCTGTCCCCTTAGCAGAAAAACACTCCCAAAGCATAATGTTTTCACTTCCATGTTTGACGATGGGGATGGTGTTCTTGGGGTCATAAGCAGCATTCCTCCTCCTCCAAACACGGTGAGTTGAGTTGATGCCAAATAGCTTGATTGTGGTTTCATCTGACCACAACACTTTCACCCATTTGTCCTCTGAATCATTCAGATGTTCATTAGCAAACTTCAGACGAGCCTGTACATGGGCTTTCTTGAGCAGGGGGACTGCAGGATTTCAGTCCTTCACGGCATAGTGTGTTACCGATTATTTTCTTGGTGACTATGGTCCCAGCTGCCTTGAGATCATTGACAAGATTCTCCCATGTAGTTCTGGGCTGATTCCTCACCCTTCTTATGATCATTGAAACTCCACGAGGTGAGATCTTGCATGGAGCCCCAGGCGGAGGGAGATTGACAGTTATTTTGTGTCTCTTCCATTTGCGAATAATCGCACCAACTGTTGTCATCCTCTCACCAAGCTGCTTGGCGATGGTCTTGTAGCCCATTCCAGCCTTGTGTAGGTCTACAATCTTGTCCCTGACATCCTTGGACATCTCTTTGGTCTTGGCCATGGTGGGGAGATTGGAATCTGATTGATTGATTGCTTCTGTGGACAGGTGTCTTTTATAAAGGTAACAAGCTGAGATTAGGAGCACTCCCTTTAAGAGAGTGCTCCTAATCTCAGCTCGTCACCTGTATAGAAGACACCTGGGAGCCAGACATCTTGCTGATTGATAGGGGATCAAATACTTATGTCACTCATTAAAATGCAAATCAATTTATAACTTTTTTGAAATGTGTTTTTCCGGATATTTTTGTTGTTATTCTGTCTCTCACTGTTAAAATAAACCTACCAGGGGATCAAATACTTTTTTCTCCTCACTGTAGATCCTGAATAATAATGTAATTTTGGTAAACATGTGCTTTGCCCAAGATCCACCCCCCCCCCCTCTTTCCCAACTGTGCATTCTTACCTTACCTTTGCTCCCCTGCTGCTCTTTAAGCCAGATTACAGAAAATACCCAGTGCAGAGGAGATTGCAACTCACTCCATGTGACACAACTGGGCCAATCACCAAACACCAGCGCTGTCACATGGGATCCAGCGCGGCTCCTGGTAGCCAAATGAAGGAGAGGTAAGTATACATTGCTGGGGAGGTGGAGATCAAAGTGAACCTGTTGCTTTGTTCTGGATGTGCAAAGAATGCGTCATTTTACGTTATATGACCATCATTATTCATATTTGTTGAATAGTCAGCTTGTAAAAAAAGCCAGCCCATGTACTCAAAAAAAAAAGCTATTCTTTCAGCAAAACTGGATGTACATTCATTCTGTGTGGATGATGGCAAAATAAAAAGTTATTAGGCTATTTTCTCTCCAGGTTAAATGTGATTTATACATACAAATTAGAGTGAATTGGGTAAATACTGCATTATGGCCACTAGATGGCGATTATGTCCTATAATCACCGGCTCCATCTAGTTGTCATATTGTGGTATTTTCCTGATTCACTCTATTTTGTAGGAATGTATAACATTAGACCTGGAGAGAAAACAGCCTGTAACATTAAATTTTGCCTCTTTTGCACAGAACGAATATACATGCACAGGTAACATTCGATTTGGAGAGAAAACAGCCTGTAACACTCAGTTTTGTTCCTATTTGCAAAGAATGAATGTACAGAATGAATAGCTGTCCATTTTTTTATATATACACCCCTCAGATTTCACGTTGCCTACCCATTCCTTGTTAATCTCTTCTACAGTTCAGATTAGTAATATGCAGTCTATAAAAGCCAGTTGCCGTCAAGGTTCTTGACGTTTTGCTGACATTGTAAGATAAAATCACAAGTTAAAATTGTACATTCTGCCTGACACAGCCCCTTTAATGACAGGGTTCGAAAATAACTTCCCGGAAAACAGATCCGCCACTCTGGCCGTTCCAGAAGCCAAACAAGTCCACAACAACAAATCATCCTGTTGTTTTCGGTCTGGTCAGATTGGTCTGAAGTTATGAATGCTATTCGCGGGGCTCCTTTGTCAGCTTCAGGAGACTTCGTGCCAAGCTGTCCGGCCGTCCAGCCCTCTGCACCGTGTCTGCAAGGAGAATTATTCTGCAGATGGTTTCTGGCAGACCCCAGTCTGTTGAGCTTGGCACAGGCAGGCTTCTGGGACAAACCGGGAGCAAAACCGGAGGAGATGTAACGAGCCCAGAAAGGAATCGCAGCCTTTCCTTGCGTCACCAAGTAGCAATTTAAATGCATATCGCATTTCATAGAAAATGACTATTTTGATAATATGGTTTGGAAAGAGATGCCTAAATCATAATTGTTCTGCTGAAGAAAAGGCCGCCAGGAACCCGATACTGCTCATAAATCGTCTGAGCTCGAGTCCTGATTGTATTTTAGTGTGGTCTTGGCATCGGACCCTGGACTGTAGATGTGGAAGTGAGTCTGTGGTTGGTTTATGAAGAGGACCATTATCACCATTGGACGCCGGGCATCTGTGGGTAGCCTGAACTTCAGCACAGTCCACAAAGGGGGCATTTGATACACCCCCAACTGAGCTTAAAGCCCAACTCCAGCTAAAAGAGATTTCACATCTGTCTGGCAGTGGTCACTTTGACAGGAAGTGAAGGGAAATCTTCCCTATGATGAGACTGTTCTGCTAACCCCACTAACTCCTCCTCCCATCTCAACATCCTTCTAAGCTAATGCGATCTCCATGATATCCTATGTAATGTAAGCAGAGGTTGTCATGGGAGAGAACTTGATCAGCTGCCAGTTATCCCAGAGGAAGAATCCAACATGGAGGTGCTCATAGCGCTGGTCATGGTGGAGACTACCTTGGGCATCAAAGTTAACTTCAACTTTTGGACCATGTTTCATGTTACACCCATATTTAGTCCACCTCCCTTCCTCCTTACATAATGAGGGGTTCTTGTCCTTGCTAGCCTTCCAAATTTGAATTTGCCATGGCTGTGTGTGGCACAGCAGCAACATTCAAGTCCCACCTTCCACCGCGGCAGAGGGACTGTAGTCCTCAATGGCGTAGAAAAGCAGCAATGTCACCACACTTGTAGTCCACTGATATTTCCTCTAGCTCCATACCTGAAGGTCCGTACCTTGGTAGCCTGCATGGGCCAGATCATCGCACCCATAATACACTATCATGACTGCAATGCTTTCCAGGCTCAAATGCAAAAAAATTGTAAATTCACATTTTTGCTTTTTCTCTTCTCTTGCTTCCCTGTATACCATAGAGTCCTTATACTGTAAGGGATGGAATGCATGCTGGGAATGTCGCCCTGGTTCAGGGTAAGGTTCTAAGAAGGGCATTGTCAGTCTACAACTGTATTCATACATGCATATACACACATAAGAAGATTTAAAGCTGCTCCAAGCAGATATAAAATACACACATTGTCATAGCTTTGTTATCATTTTTACACCATTACATTTTTTTATTTTTATTTTTTTAATACAATCAATAAAAGTACCTGCATTTGACCTGGTATTAGCCTCTTGTAGTCCCTGTACAGTCTGTACAGCATACCTTAGGGGAGGGGTGAAAGAAGCAGCACAATGAGCCAGTAATGTGTGCTGAAGTGCAGGGATCATGCTGATAGGAGTTGAGTGTGGAGTAAAAGAGATGAACTCTTCAGGTTGCTGATTTCCCATTTACTGTCCAGTAATAGAGGTAGGAAGAACACCTGTAAGTGAAGGTGAAACTGCACCAGATCCCCTCCTCTGCTTTACAGGGCTCTTCTGTGGTGGCAGGGCTGTGTAAATTCCATGACTGAATGAACAGAAATTGGCAGGTAATTTGCATTTAATCTAAATTATATTGTCAAAAATATTGGGACACCTGCCTTTATACACACATGAACTTTAATGGCATCCTAGTCTAATGCCCCATACACACGGTCGGAAATTCGTCCGTCATATTTTTTCCAACGGATTTGGTCCGACACTGGTGTTGCATACACACGGTCGGACAAAGTTGTCGGAAAATCCGATCATTCTGAACGTGCTGACGTTTGTTGCGTATGACGGGACTACGTAGAGGCTAGTAGCCAATAGCTTTGTCTTGTAATTTGATCTGAGCATGCGTGGCACTTTGTCCGTCGGAATTCGCTACACACAATCGGAAAAAGTCCGATCGGACTTTGTTGTCGGAAAATTTGAGAGCAGGATCTCAAATTTTTTCAGACGACAAAAGTCCGATGGCGCCCACACACGGTCGGATTTTCCGACAACATGGTCCGATAGGACATTTTCCGTCGGAAATTCCGACCGTGTGTACGGGGCATTAGAACGTAGGGTTCAATATTGAGTTGGCCCTTTGCAGCAACAGCTTCAACTTTTCTGGGAAGGCTGTCCACAAGGCTTAGGAGTGTGTCTATGGGAATGTTTGACCATTCTTGCAGAAGAGCATTTGTGAGGTCAGGCACTGATGTGGACTAGAAGGCCTGGCTTGCAGTGTCTGCTCTAATTCATCCCAAACGTGTTCAATTGGGTTGAGGTCAGGACTCTGTGAAGGCCAATCAAGTTTCTCCACCCCGTGTCTTTGTGGACTTTGTTTTGTGCACTGGTTAAAATCATTTGGTGGAGGGGGGGATTATGGTGTGGGGTTATTTTTCAGGGGTTGGACTTGGCTTCTAAGTTCCAGTGAAGGGAGCTTTTAAAGTGTCAGCATACCAAGACATTTTGGACATTTTCACGCTCCCAACTTTGTGGGAACAGTTTGGTGATGGCCCCTTCCTGTTCCATCATGACTGCACACCAGTGCACAAAGCAACGTCCATAAAGACTTGATTGATCGAGTTTGGGGTGGAGAAACTTGACTGGCCTGCACAGAGTCCTGACCTCAACCAGATAGAACACCTTTCGGATGAAATAGATTGGAGACTGTGAGCCAGGCATTCACGTCCAACACCAGTGCCTGACCTCACAAATGAGCTTTTGGAAGAATGGCCAAACATTCCCATAGACACACTCCTAAACCTTGTGGACAGCCTTCCCAGAAGAGTTGAAGCTGTTATAGCTGCAAAGGGTGGGCCAACTCAATATTGAACCCTACGGACTAAGACTGGGATACCATTAAATTTCATGTGCGTGTAAAGGCAGGTGTCCCAATACTTTTGACAATATAGTGTATGTATTTAGCTGTTTGCCTGGAATTCATGTTTAAGATATATACTGTAGAAAGATAGATAGATATATAGATCTGTAAATAGATAATACTATGCAATGCCTCTCTGGCTGTATTGATTAATGTTGTCTTGTGCAATGGGGATGTCTACACTGGCATGATACCTCCTGAATCTGATACATGGCCTGAGTTAGTAGATTGGCATAGCATGGTTACGTTGAATCCTCACGTATGTCTCTCTGGTTTGCGGTAGGCTGTGGCAGCCATCGGTAGTGAATTAGTTAAACTGGCTCCTTGTAGACTTGGGAAGTCGGACGTGTCCTGGAGCACACTATGTCAATTACAGCAAGTCGGTTGGCTTCTGAGGACCAAAAACCTCAAAACCACTGCAGAGAACTCACTCATGATGCACCAATGACACTGATCATACACCAGCCAAAAATGAAGGGAAAAGGATGGCTCTCCATCTAGGAAGCTGCCTGGGGTTAAGGGAGCCAGTAACTTACGATAGGACAGCATTCGTCTTTGCTACGTAGTCCAATGGTGTGCCGACTGAATATACATTATTGACACACTGCTAAATTTGAAAAAAAATTCATCGGACAGTACAGGACACAGCATCTTTAGTCTTTAACCATGGCATGGATTTGGTGCCCTGTACTGTACTCCAATATTTTTTTTTACCAATAACTAAAAAAATCCTATTTTTTTGGTACAAATTTGGGATTTATTCTTTATTAGAATACCTTTGATCGCTTCCTTGATAACTCATATGTCATTTTCTTTGCATTCAAGGGTAATTTTAAATCACCCCATTATTACTGTTCTGATGTATTTTGCTGTTTCTGTTTATATACTAAGGCAATCAAATTGACAAAGGTCAGCCATGTTTCCAAGACCTAGCATGAGGCTGCAACATGGCAGCTTTACTTGGTTTTCACATAACTGGCTCTACATAACTAGGTTGTATAGGTTCACAGCCTTTACTATATAGAATATTTGATTACATCCTTAGAGGGTCAGCTTCATCCAAAACTTATCTTTTAGTTATAGGTGGCACTTAGTAGACTGAGTCAGCCCCTAGCTTCTTATACAGTATGTCTTGGATACTTCAGCATTGATAGCTCCATGCCATAGTTCCTATATTCATGTTCACATGGCAGAGAGAGAGAGTGGGAACCCACCACAATGGCCACAGCAGGTATGCAGATCCAGGAACAAGAGCACAGAGATCTTGCTAATATTGTCTCTAAGGGACATAAGAAGCTGTTGGGTACTTTAACTCTCCAGCATATAGAAAAAAATAAAAATTTGAGTGAGCTCTTTAGGAGTTTGCAATACTGAAAGCATCCCCAGTACTGAGAACTCAATGTTACTCATGGCTCCCATTCACTGTTTGTAATTAGTTGGTGGTACAGGTTCCCAATCATGTGCCAAAGCTAATCACAATGATTAAATGATGGGGAACCCATCCCACGTACTCTTAATTGCAAACAGTGCTTGGTCAATCCTCTCCACTCCATCCTAAGTCAACCTTATCCACTGCGTCCTTGGTCAAACCTATCCACTTCATCCTTGGTCAATCCTCTCCACTCCATCCTTGGTCAATCCTCTCCACTCCATCCTTGGTCAATCCTTTCCACTCCATCCTTGGTCAATCCTCTTCACTCCATCTATGGTCAATCCTCTTCACTTCATCCTAAGTCAACCTTTTCCACTGCGTCCTTGGTCAAACCTATCCACTTCATCCTTGGTCAATCCTCTCCACTCCATCCTTGGTCAATCCTCTTCACTCCATCTATGGTCAATCCTCTTCACTCCATCCTTGGTCAATCCTCTCCACTCCATCTTTGGTCAATCCTCTCCACTCCATCCTTGGTCAATCCTCTTCACTCCATCTATGGTCAATCCTCTTCACTCCATCCTTGGTCAATCTTATCCAGTCTATCCTTGGTCAGTCATATCCACTCCATCCTTGGCCAGTCTTATCCACTCCATCCTTGGCCAGTCTTATCCACTCCATCCTTGGCCAGTCTTATCCACTCCATCCTTGGCCAGTCTTATCCACTCCATCCTTGGCCAATCATATCCACTCCATCCTTGGTTAATCCTATCCAATCCAAATTAAAAAAAATGCACAGAAAACGTACATCAACACATGTCAAAACGCATGTCAACGCACAAAAAGAACTCACACGCATGGCAACACACCAGTCTAATGCTACAAAAAGACGAACCTCTACACACACATAGATCCAAATGCTCCCTAAATATGAGCTTAATTATTTTGCAGCAGAGGTGGCGTTAGAAAGCTTGTTTTATGCATTGGCTCAGATGGAAGGCCCCTAGTTATTTTCTTATCCTTCAGAGTAACTTGTCTCTCTCCATCCCCCTGGTGCAGCCAGTAAAGGCTGTTAAACTATCGCTAGCAGGCCTCCTGGCTCCCCTTCCCTGCATTGCTCAGCATGTTTCAGGTGATGGCGTATTTAACGTGACAGGTGCTAATCTTACTGAGCATTCATCTTCATCCCGGGCCGAACATTAATTACACGCTTATAAGAATAGTTTTGTGTTTCCCCAAGGTGTCAACGAGCACATATGGACCACACAGGTTAAGCCGTGCTGAAAGCAATCAGCCTGGATTGTCTGCACAGTTATTTTCCTTGGACTGAAAATCTGCAGTACTTTTACTTTCCTGAAATCTCATTTGCACGGCAGGAACGAGGAGTTGGGCTTTCGATGGGTCTAAAAACAATGGGGAGGTGTAGGAACCCAGCCAGTGTACACATGTTCCACCGACGGTTGTTAACAAAACCAGGTGACTCAACCCAGCGGCAATTGATAACGCCTGTGTTTTGGCTTGGGGGTCTACTTTGGGTTATAAGAATAATTGTCAGTCGCTGTAGAACTACAAGAACCAGCATGCTGTGGCCATCAGTGGTCAGTGGCACAGAACAGTACTCCTAGCTGTCCTCTTTAGTCGTAAATACCATCTTTCTTCCACCAACCTTGCTTTCATATAGAGCTGTCCGTTATACATAAATGTAATTATATTTAGCCATGAAAACAGAAACATAGAAGTGTGGCGGTCGAAAAAAGACTTAAGTTGTGCATCAAGACTTTTTTTTTTTTAAACAAAAAGTTTTTTATTATGTTTAAAGCAGACATCCAGTTAAAAGTAAAACAGTAAAAAAGATTAGTCTATTAAAACATAAAATAAAAGGAAACTACAATACACAGCATCAACCCAGAGCTGACTCTGCAGTACCTCTTTTCCGCCATAAGATGTCCTTAGTCATTGTGACTCAATGACAGCAAGCATTATTCAAGCTATTTCCTCTAGGCCAGTGATGGCGAACCTTGGCACCCCAGATGTTTTGGAACTACATTTCCCATGATTCTCAACTACACTGCAGAGTGCATGAGCATCATGGGAAATGTAGTTCCAAAACATCTGGGGTGCCAAGGTTTGCCATCAGTGCTCTAGGCCAAGACTTTCATGGACTTGCCCCAGCCTGTGACTGGACAGTGAAAAGAAAAGCAGCACAGTGTTGAGCTCATCCCTTTGCTTTCCCCTCCTATCAGCATGCTCCTTGCCAGTACATGATCTGCTCATTGTGCTACTCTCTTTCCCTCTCCGTCTTAACTTGCTGTTTGTGCAGAATTATTTTTAATCACACCCTGTGTATCAGGAGGGTCTTTTGGTCTTTTTAGTAAGTGTCTGTCTTTCCCATGTGCTGCTGTAGAATGCAGCCAGCCAAGGGTCATGTTGCAACTTTCTGCAAACTAGGCTTGCCATAAAAAGTAGCCCAAATCCCAGTGTCAAGTTGCCCAGACTTTCTGTCCTGGAGTTAGACTACTGTACATAGTAAGATGATAAAGCCAAGTGCCCTCTAGTGAACATGGTGAGCTATTACAGATGGTCACTGCAGATAGGTTCACATGGAAAGGCTGATCATTCACAAGTAGATTTCCTTTAACAACATCATATGCCCAAGTATGCTAAAATACAAATCAGATTTGTGGACAATGACTTCCGCTATAAATTGTCACCATTACTGCTTGGCAGTGCTGGGGTCCCGGATCCCATTGCATGGAAAATAATCCTAAAACTCTTATCTCACTGGAGGAAGAGCTGAGCCAGAAACATCATGCTTTAATACTCCTTCACGGTAAATAGGATATTTTACATTGAGGAAAAGCTCCGGGAATGTTTCTCGTGCATAAGCCCCAAGGCCTTGCTTCACCATTGGCCCCTGAATACCCCTGAGATGTAGGGGATGGCAGTACTATACAGTACATTTAACACTGTAATGTATAATGAGGAAGACAATGGGGTGAAATGTATTGCATTGTATACCTCCTCTATACAGTATACTATACCGTGTAAGACAATAGGGTGTTGGGGGACACCTGTACTATATTATATACTGTTACTACACTGTATAATAAGGAAGACAGTGGTGTGCACTTTTGTTGTACTGTAAACTGAAGAAGACAATGGAGTGCATGTGCAAGGAATGCCTGTACTGCACTATGTAATGTTATTACACTGTATAATGGATGTAGGGGATGCCTGTATTGTACTATATACTGTTACTTATTGTAAACTGAGAATAGAAGAGAATTACTATTATTGTACAGTATAATTAAGAAGGCAATGGGCTGCAGGGGATTCCTGTACTGTTCTATATACTGTTACTGTACTAAATAATACAGAACACAATGGGTTGCAGGGAGTGCCTTACTGCACTATATGCTGTTACTGTACTATAAATTACAGATGGTAATGGGGTGCACTGGGTGCCTGTACGGTACTATATACTGTTAATGTACTATATCAGTGGTCTACAAACTACGGCCCTTTGCTTGCTTTTATCTGGCCCTCAGGATACTATATCATCCACTGATAACAAATATCAGGGGCATAACCCCCCCCCCCCCCACTGACCTCAATGTAGGGGCACAATCCCTCCCAACGACACCAATAATGGGGCAAAATTCCTTCCAATGACACCAACAATAGGGCACGATTCCTCCCAATGACACCAACAATAGGGCACAATTCCTGCTAATGACACCAACAATAAGGCACAATTCCTCCCAATGACACCAACAATAGGGCACAATTCCTCCTAATGACACCAACAATAAGGCTCAATTCCTCCCAATGACACCAACAATAGGGCACAATTCCTGCTAATGACACCAACAATAAGGCACAATTCCTCCCAATGACACCAACAATAGGGCACAATTCCTCCTAATGACACCAACAATAAGGCTCAATTCCTCCCAATGACACCAACAGTAGGGCACAATTCCTCCTATTGACACTAACAATAGGGCACAATTCCTCCCAATGAAACCAACAATAGGGCACAATTCCTCCCAATGATACCAACAATAGGGCACAATTCCTCCCAATGACACCAACAATAAGGCACAATTCCTCCCAATGACACCAACAATAAGGCACAATTCCTCCCAATGGCACCAACAATAGGGCACAATTCCTCCCAATGAAACCAACAATAAGGCACAATTCCTCCCAATGACACCAACAATAGGGCACAATTCCTCCCAATGAAACCAACAATAGGGCACAATTCCTCCCAATGATACCAACAATAGGGCACAATTCCTCCCATTGACACCAACAATAGGGCACAATTCCTCCCAATGAAACCAACAATAGGGCACAATTCCTCCCAATGACACCAACAATAGGGCACAATTCCTCCCAATGAAACCAACAATAGGGCACAATTCCTCCCAATGAAGCCAACAATAGGGCACAATTCCTCCCAATGAAGCCAACAATAGGGCACAATTCCTCCCAATGACTCTGACGATAGGGCACAATTCCTCCCAGTGACACCAAAGATGGGGATTGTTTTTTTCCCACTGACATCAGGACCTTTTCTACTCCCAACGGCCATAGTTCAGCCTCCCAAAAGTCTGAAGGACAATAAACTGGATCCTTGTTTAGAAAATTTGGAGACCCTTGTACTATATAATACAGAAGACAATGGGTGCAGGGGATGCCTGTACTGTACTATATACTGCTACAGTATTGTATACTAAAGAACACAATGAGGTGCCGGTTGATGTCTGTACTGTACTATACTGTATACTGCTGCTGTATTATATAATACAGAAGACAATGGGGTGCAGAGATGCCTGTACTGTACTATATACTGCTACACTATTGTATACTAAAGAACACAATGAGGTGCAGGGGATGCCTGTACTGTACTATAAACTGTTACTGTACTGTATACTGAAGCAGACAGTTGGAATGTCTTTACTGTACTATATTACATTCAGCATAGGAGACATTGGCCACCCTGTAGGTAGAGGCTTCCACTTTGTCCAGTGTATCCACACAGCCAGAGCAAGCAATTCAAGCATCACTGCAGATAGTTCAAGCAATACACACATTTCACTAAACAAGAATCCTATACATTTTCTCTTACATATAATCCTGGCTTCACTTTCTAACAGGGGGGGTGGCATTGTGAAATTTGCTTGTCACGTTTGTGTGGGTGATCTTCAGGTTTCTTGCATTATTTCAAAGCATACTTTATGGATATGAAGATGGTTAGGGAGAGGAACTATGTTTGGTTCTGTGTACTCAGAGGAATTTGTCAGTCCTATATAAATTATAAAATATATATCCCAGATTCAGTTGGGAAAGGAAGAATTTACAAACATGGCCTCACCTATTCTCCAAGGAGCTGGTGCCCAAGTGCACCATATAGCCACATGGGCAAAGGCAACAGGTACCCCACCATTGTATTCTCCATAATGTGTACATGTCTTTAGAACATACTAGCCTCAGTTCCAGCCTTCTATGTTAGTTCACCTTTATTGCATTATAAAATGTTGCTCAAGCCCTGAAGAAGTGGGGAATCTTCCCCCGAAATGTGTTGGGTGTATTTGTTGTTCCTAACAAAAAATGATTTGATAAACAAATTTCAAGTGAAATGGAAGTTTTTCCTAGGTGCTCCTAACCACACTTTTAGAAGGTTTTCATCAGTGATCGGATCATTGTGATCAGAAAGCCACAAGCCTAAGTCCAGAATGGGGTCCTTACTTCTACTAGCTCGGTCAAGGTTTGCTGCATTTGGATTTACCTCTTCCCACATTAGTCCAGTCAGTGCTACCGTAAACCTACCAAAATGACTGGCAAGGCATGCTGAGCCTTGTAGTTCCTTGGGAAGTGTTGCCTACAAATGACTGCCTGTAACAGCTGTAGTTTTTGTTTGGCCTGTGAGTCTTCTGTGTTTTTATTGCTCGGACCAAGACCTTGCTTGATCTTTGCTTTACACATTTCCTGTTTGCAAACCACAAGAGACCCTGCTGTCTCATGTTGGCATATTCATCCTCCCTGTTGTAATACTTGCACCGGCGTGTGAAGGGACCCTATCACTCACTCAGGGGTGTTTATTGCCAAAGACATTTATCAGACTTCCTCCCAAAGCGCTGTGAGAAACACACATGTAACCATCATCTGGCATCAGCTAGGCAGGGGAGACCGCAGCTTTTTTATCAGTTGCTCCGAGCGGCACAGAAATGATCGGAGTGGATGCCACAGGAAGAGATATGCGTCTGTGCCTAGAAAGACCCCACATTTTGAACAAAAAACTAAATTACAAGTCCCAGCATGGCCTTGTACCTCTCAACTTTCTCAGAGGCAAAATGAAATACAATAATTACCAGTGAAATTCCAATTAAAAAATAAATCCAAAGGATTTCTGTTTCTCTCTATAGAGTATTGAAATGTACACAGTCCTACTACACAGCACAGCCAGGTGGTTGAAACCACCTACAGTACAGCTGGGAAATAGTGTTGTCTTCTGTAAACTCCAGCCTTCTGATTGGACAATGAAGGAGCAGTAGCAAAATGAATCAAGTCAACCTTCACTCTGCTCTCTCCTCCTGACAGTATGTTCCATGCCAGTCCATTTACATATAACTAATCCGACTGGCACCCAACCCTCGGGATTACAAAAAGATGAAATCAAGTCAAATTCAAGTACTTACTGTACACAATGCAAACAAAATACTTTAATAAATATGTAGGACTGACTACAGAACTGCATTCATTTTTGGCTGTAATGTCTGCCTAGAGTAAAAAAATAAAAAAATAAAAAATATATATACACACTATATTACCAAAAGTATTAGGATGCCTGCCTTTACACGCACATGAACTAGTGACATCCCAGTCTTAGACCACTTTCACACTGAGGCGCTTTTCAGGCGCTTTCACGCTAAAAACAGCGCCTAAAAAGCTCACGAAAACTTATTTCCATTAAAATCAATGAACGCTTTCACACTGTGTGCTGGCAGGGCTGTGAAAAACTCCCCTCCCCATTGAAATGAATGGAAAGCTCTTCAAAAGTGCCTGAAAAGCTCTTCAAAAGCGCTCAGTGTTTTTACTGGCAGTTTAGAAGCGCTTCAGTGTGAAAGTGGCCTTAGTCCGTAGGGTTTAATATTGAGTTGGCCCACCCTTTGCAGCTATAACAGCTTCAACTCTTCTGGGAAGATTGTCCACAAGGTTTAGGAGTGTCTATGGGAATGTTTGACCATTCTTCCAGAAGAGCATTTGTGAGGTCAGGCACTGATGTTGGGGAGAAGGCCTGGCTCACAGTCTACACTCTAATTCATCCCAAATATGTTCTATCAGGTTAGGTGAGAACTCTGTGCAGGCCAGTCAAGTCCCTCCACCCCAAACTCGCTCATCCATGTCTTTATGGACCTCGCTTTGTGCATTGGTGCGCAGTCATGTTGTAACAGGAAGGGGCCATCCCCAAACTGTTCCCACAAAGTTGGGAGCATGAAATTGTCCAAAATGTCTTGGTATGCTGACACCTTAAGAATTCCCTTCACTGGAACTAAGGGGGCCAATCCCTGAAAAACAACCCCACATCATAATCCCCCCTCCACCAAATGATTTGGACCAGTGCACAAAGCAAGGTCCATAAAGACATGGATGAGCGAGTTTGGGGTGGAGGAACTTGACTGGCCTGCACTCGAAGGACACCTTTGGGATGAAATAGAGCGGAGACTGTGAGCCAGGCCTCCCTTTCCAACATCAGTGCTGACCTCACAATTTCACTTCTGGAAGAATGGTCAAATATTCCCATAGACACACTCCTAAACCTTGTGGACAGCCTTCCATGAAGAGTTGAAGCTGTTATAGCTGCAAAGGGTTGGTCAACTCATTATTGAACCCTACAGACTAGTACTTGGATGCCATTAAAGTTCATGTGTGTGTAAAGGTAGGCGTCCCAATACTTTCGACAATATAGTGTATATACAGTAGGAATGAATACAAAGATGCATTGTTTATGGCTGTCATTTCTGCCTAGAGTTTACAATTAAATAAATATATAATGTATGTTTAGTGAGCTCATGCTTTGTATACTTCTGCAGTGGTTTGAAGAAAAGATATCAGCTACACAAGGAGTAATGGCGTGTACACACGAGCGGAATTTCCGTCGGAAAAATCTTGGATGTTTTTTCCAACGGAATTCCGCTCAAGCTGCGCTTGCATACACACGGTCACACAAAAGTTCTCAGAACTTTCGACCGTCAAGAACGCGGTGACGTACAACACTACGACGAGCCGAGAAAATTAAGTTCAATGCTTCCGAGCATGCGTCAAATTGTTTCCGAGCATGCGGAATTGGTACAGACGATTGGAATTTCCAATCGGAACTTTTTCCGACCGAAAAATTGAGAACCTGCTCTCAATCTTTTGCTGGCCGGAATTCTGTGCAAAGGGGTTCGGCACATTTGCAAGGGGAGATGGGGGTCATATTGGGGTGTTGCTGGTTATAAGTTTACCTTTTCTTTAATAATGATTCAAATAAAGGTTAAAACCTGAGACAGAAGGCTGCTTTGCAAAGATGAGTCATTACTGAATTCCGGTGTTACTTAGTGAACACGATAAAAATAAGCCAGTAGACTCACTAAGCTCTGACAGAAGTATATGTCATTATTCACTGTAAGCTAAGAACATTTTAGTATTGCATAATGAAATATGTTCCCGAGATATACATGATAGCATAACATGTCTTGCCCTGAGTTGCTGGCAAAGTGTTAGATGACTGTTAGGATTGCTTAAAGTATGTCTAAAACAAAACTTTTTTTGGTTTCACACTTGCCAGGGCTTCATTGTGAAGAGTAACTCACTCTCTATGATTAAGCCTACGAAGGGGTGAAACGCATTACAGTGGTGCAGTTCTAGGCAAGGCTGCAGGGTGCTTTGTCCAGTTCTAAAACATTGAACGGAAGACCTGAAGTCTTTGGAGTTCGGTTGTTTGAATTTCATGAGTTTTTTGCGCAGGCTCCCATTTGGCCTCTACCTTGTATTGTAGAGGTTGGGGATACATTATAAGCCCGAAACTGTGACTTTTTCCCGGTCCCGTAAGCTGACTAAGCTTGTCACAGTCAGTTTATTTTGTCTAATAAATAATTACTTCTCAGAAGAAAATACCATATTCTCAGTATTAATTTAAGACAGTGGTCTCCAAACTGCGGCCCTTAGTATAGTCCTACCCGGCCCTTGGGGCACTATTTTTCCCACCGATTTGAGGCAATATTCCACCCTCTGACACCAACAATAGGGCAATCATTTCTGCTCTGATACCAACAGTGAGGCATTATTTTTCCCACTGACACCAACAATGGAGCACTATTCCTCCCACTGACACCAACAATGGAGCACTATTCCTCCCACTGACACCAGTGATGGGGCACTATTCTTCCCACTGACACCAGTGATGGGGCACTATTCCTCCCTCTGACACCAGTGATGGGGCACTATTCCTCCCACTGACACCAGTGATGGGGCACTATTCCTCCCTCTGACACCAGTGATGGGGCACTATTCCTCCCACTGACGCCAGTGATGGGACACTATTCCTCCCACTGATGCCAGTGATGGGGCACTATTCCTCCCACTGACACCAGTGATGGGGCACTATTCTTCCCACTGACACCAGTGATGGGGCACTATTCCTCCCTCTGACACCAGTGATGGGGCACTATTCCTCCCTCTGACACCAGTGATGGGACACTATTCCTCCCACTGACGCCAGTGATGGGGCACTATTCCTCCCACTGACACCAGCACGATTCCTCCCACTGACACCAGTGATGGGGCACTATTCCTCCCACTGACACCGGTGATGGAGCACTATTCCTCCCACTGACGCCAGTGATGGGGCACTATTCCTCCCACTGACACCAGTGATGGGGCACTATTCCTTCCACTGACACCAGTGATGGGGCACTTCCTCTCACTGATGGCAGTGATGGGGCACTATTCCTCCCACTGACACCAGTGATGGGGCACTTCCTCTCACTGACGCCAGTGATGGGGCACTATTCCTCCCACTGACACCAACAATAGGGCACAATTCCTCCCACTTACACCAACAATAGGGAACTATTCCTTCCGCTGACACAACGATGGGGCGCTAAAATGTCCCATATTATCCAAGATGGCACATTGTTTACTCCCACTAATGCCAGGGCATTTTCTACTCCCACTGGCCATGGTCTGGTCCCCCTAAAATCTGAAGCACAGTAAACTAGCCCTTTGTTTAGAAAGTTTGGAGACCCCTGATGTAAGACATCTCAGTGGCTTCACAGCAGGGAAGATCCTATTGTCTTGTCCTCCAGGAGGACCTGAGGAGTAGGAGTGTGGGAACTTTTGACCTGAGCCAGCTTTAAAATCTTTAAAGTGTATGTAAACCAAAAAGCCCAAAAAAACTATTTTTCTGTATATTTGATGTCATATGTTGTTTACAATTTTCTAAGAAAATATATTTTTGTAAATTTATTGCAAAGCTATATTCTGGGGGTTCTACCAATAGAAACTCTTTCAGTTTCAGGCTGATAACGCTACACCGCTGCCATGCAAGCAGCAGCATTGTCAGCCTGCTGTGTGTGTGCTCCCAGAATTGGCCAATGGGCTGATTGTCAGGTCTATCAGATAGGCAGCCCAACTAAATTAAAATTAAAGGAGCTGAAATGGTAGGCTGATATGTTGCTGCTAATTGAGAAGCAGTGGCTTAGCATTGCTAGCTTGCAATAGGAAGTGCTGTTACTGGCACACTCTCCAGGTAAGAAAACTGTATAAAGCAGCCGTTCTCGAACCCGGCATCCTCCAGAGGTCGCTAGGGGTTCTTTGAACTGTGGCTGATTGATCTCCCATTTAAAGGTGCCTACATAACTTAAGGACAAAGCCACTTGACAAAGCCAGCTGCATAAAACCATTTCTTTTTTTAGTTGTCTGTAAGGATAGTATTCCCACTGGCCACCACTATAAGGGGGGGTTCTTTTTACTGGCCACCAACGTAAGGGGCATTTTTCCCACTGACCTTCAATTAATTTGTTTTACCAGGAATTCCCCAGAGACCTGAAAATAATTTCAATGGTTCCTCAGGGGTAAAAGGTTAAGAAAGGCTGTAATAGAGTGAAGCATGATGGTAAACATACGGAAGAATAGACTTAGGATTTGCATACACTTTAAGAATAAAATACACATGCAATATTTCCCCTGGCTCAAAAACACCCTAATTTCTTTTTTATTAGATGTATTAAGCTTATAGAGCAGTAATAGCTTGCTAGAAATGTGACTTCAGGTACTTTTCCCTGCTTGGTGTGGCACTCCTTGCATTTGGAGAAGGCCCACGGCAGGTATCTGGATCATTTTACCTAATTCTGGCCTGTAGACTCATTGAGGGGGTTCCCTGTGCTCTTTCTGCAACCTCTGAAATAGAAATTTAATGCAAGTTACATATATTTGCCAAAAGTGCCCAATCCATCTCTACTACTTATTTGCCAGACATCACATCACCAGTAGACTGGCTGAAGAAAAGTGGCAGTAGGAGCCAATCTGTACTAAAACATAGGTATGTAGGAGTGATGTAGTAAAATGTTTGTTATCTGCCTGACTCCCAGCTGAGAAGCAAAATTGAAGAGCTAGCTCTTATGGAAGAGCTAGCTCTGGAAAAATACATCTTTGGCAAATATAGTATTTGAAAATTTCATAGCTTGCATCAAATTGATTGATAAATAAGATATTTCAAATGTGACAGATCCTTCATGAAGTGGTTGCCTATGTAACTCTTGCAGTTTCTTAAAAAGGTTGTCCATTGTCTCTGGTCACTAAAATGTATTATTTTAAGTACTGCCTCCAGCGTTGTCCAAGGGAGTGCCCCAGTATGGTTTATAACACCAATGCCCACCCATGCTTATATATCGCTTCTAGGAGTTCTGTTCAGATGGCTCTGTCAGTGTCTCATCTACAAGAAGTGGGTTGTGCTGACATGTACAGTATTCTCCTTTTGCTAGATTGACATTGAGCCATGTGACATTTTATAGGTTTATTATTGTTATACAGGATTTTTTATAGCACCAACAGTTTGCGCAGCGCTTTACAACATGAGGGCAGACAGTACAGTTACAATACTATTCAATACCGGAGGAATCAAAGGGCCCTGTTAATTAGAGCTTACAGGTTTAGAGATTGTTCTGTATAATTGATTGACCAGAACCCTTCTCTTAGGCGCGTGTTATGTACTTTGTATGGAAGGCTTCTCACTGACAATAATAATAACTCTCGTTTTATGATTTGCTATTTCTAGGGCACAGACAGAAGCTTGATGACTCTAAACCTAGTTTGTTCTCTGAGCGCCTCAGTGATTTAGGGCGCATCCCTCATCCCAGTATGAGAGTGGGCGTCCCTACCCAGAGTCCTCGGCCCTCCCTGAACTCTGCACCAAGTCCTTATAATCCACAAGGACAGAGTCAGATTGCAGGTAAGGGGCAGACTTACATTGTTTTATTTTTGTATAGCCTCTTCTAGTTAGAATACAGATTAGATGTTTTATGTGTTGTTTTGAAGCATAACTCCTGGTGGATCTAACCTTTCATCCAGTTATGTATTCATTTTAAAAAGACTATATGCATTTGTTAAATACTACCAGTATAATTATCTAAAATCGCTGTTCTTATTAACTTCCCATAATCCCCTTTGTACCAGAAATCAAAGGGGATTGCAAGCCCCTACCCTCAATGCTTTATACAACTTTCAGGTGGGGGGCAGTGAAGTGACAACTATCCTTAGTAATAGTTCAAAGATTATATATATATATATATATATATATATATATATATATATATATATAGTAAAAAAAGTATATTTAGGCATTTTTTTCATTTGAAGTTGATTAAGATAGTAAGATGGTAAAATGGTAAGATAGATTGGCTCATACACCAAATCTCCCACCTCTCTGACACAGCAGGTTATGAACTGTTTTGTTGGATTTTGAAGCACCTTTCATCATATTCAGATTGCTCCTCTTAATGGGTCATCCTTCTAAAAGTTGGGTTGGGGATATTACTGGTGACCTGCCTTATCAATTGTCCTCTTATGTCTATCAGAAGCCCCTGTAATGAGAACTGATGGCTACCCCCAATAGACTCAATCACAATACAATATTTTTTTTCATCCTCCCTTGAGTATAGTCAACACCCTTGCTAAAGTACGACTGAGATATAGCCCGTTGTAGGACAAGCCAAACTGTAGCTAGCCATAAACATTAGATGGCAGTCTAATATAACACTACAGTCAGAATGCTAAAAGACTTTACTAGGAAAGATCCTTGAGCATGCACTGCTCGATTGCATAGTATATGTGCATGGAGGAAGGGGAAGAAGATCAGTCTTCAAAGAGTTTCTTGGTGATGTTGCAGAGTGTCATAGACTTACGTTTCCGTATCATCCCACATGTGGTCATATTTATGAGTACATTTACACAAAATGATATA
Source organism: Lithobates sylvaticus (assembly GCA_028564925.1). Classification (NCBI taxonomy): domain Eukaryota; kingdom Metazoa; phylum Chordata; class Amphibia; order Anura; family Ranidae; genus Lithobates; species Lithobates sylvaticus. Next base: position 503,800,888 of record CM053028.1, on the reverse strand, counting down.
TTGAGTTCTCCTGTGGATGGGTCTATGAAAATGTGCAAACTGCAAAAGCTTTCCCTCCTTAAATGAATGTATTTCTTCAAAATTTTGAAACTAGGTCAAGGCCTTGTGAACTAGTCTTCAACTGTGACTTTCAGAGAGCTTGCTGTGTTTCAAAGCTTATCAGCCAATCGTTATTAGATATAATCAGAGAACATCCTGGTATTTCTTGTTTTTATTTCCTCGGTAAAGTAGCACCAGCTTAACTTAAAGTAGATATAAAGCCCAAACTGGATGACATTTAATTTACCAAGTACTATAATAAAAGTGGACCATGCCTGTACAATGGGTGTTGTAGTCTCAATGAGACAATGTAGGAGCACAGTTGGGAGGCAGTTGTCACTCCGTAAGAGAAACTGCTAGGACAAGAATGGCAAAAATCACCAGGTATGAAAGCTGCTTATTTACAAATATTAAAAACAATTTAAAAAATGTTGAAATTGCATAATAATCTTTTGTGAGACTTTAGGGAATGGGTTTAAATGTATTTGCAGTTAATCTTACCAAGCAAAGGAGCACATCGAGGCATTAAAATGGTCTTTACCACCAACTGGCCTGTCCAATTTAAGCGCCTTTCTTTCTAGACTCCAGAAACTGTCAAGTGGGTCTAGCCAAAGATTGTTCAAGTTCCTGTGGCCTCCCTCTATATTCAATTCACACATTTGCTGCACTCTAATTGGTAAAAATGCAAATTGGTTGTGTGTAGTGAAATTGGTGGCTTTACATTTCAAAATCAATATACTTCTATTTAATTTAGCTTGAATTCTTCTCAAAGTGTTGTATTATTCTTAGATAAATGATTATTAGTTAGACATGGATGAGCTAGCTGTGTCAGTTATGTTTTGTGTTCACAATCATATTATAGAGTGTTGGCAGGGAGTCAGGAAATAGTCTAATGAAGAGACTTCCCTGTTCACTTAGAACTGCTTGGGAACAAGCAATTATTTGTTTTAAGGGTGTGGTAGTATATCCAGGGAACCATAATTACAGTATTAATAAACAATTAGGCTAAATATTCCACCCACTGCCATTATTCCTGATGCTTTACTGTACTGACAATTCACTAGGGTAGATTCCAGCCTGTGGTCACAAAGAATGAGTTCTGGGCTATGTTTGTGCAGGTAGAATAGAAGGCTTTCTACAAGCTTGTTCAGAGATTATAATTAGAATGTTAGAGGATGAATTGGAAAATGTCTCTAGTATATTAGAATTCCATGTCAGAAGTTGGGTCTACCATGGGCAAGCGTCTGTGTTCATGGTTGGATATTTTTTGGAAAGCTCCCAGGTCACTGGTTGGGTCTGTCATTGTGAAACTTCCATATCAGTGATTAGGTCAGCCATGAGTAAATTTCCATGTTAATGGTTGGGTCTGCCATAAGCAAAATTCCATGTCAGTGCTTGGGTCTACCATGCACAAGCTTACATGTAAATGGTTGGGTCTACCTTGGAAAAAATTCCATGTCAGTGATTGGGTCTACCATGGGCAAGCTTCCATGTTAGTGGTTGACGCTAACATATGCAGACTTATTTGTCAGTGGTCAGGTCTGCCATGAACAATCTTTCATGTTAGTGGTTGGCCCTGCCATGAGCAAGCTTCTATGTCAGTGACTTGGTCTACATGCTTATGTTTCCATGCCAGCAGTTGGGTTAACTATGGACAGCCTCTCATGTCAGTGAATGGGGGTACCATGGACAAGCTTTCATGTCAGTGTTTGGATTCACAAGGGGCAAACTTTCAATGCAATGATTGGGTCAACCATGGACAAGTTCTCATGTCAGTGGCTGTGTCTACCATGGGCAAGCACTAATGTCAGTGGTTGGATCTACCATGGACAAGCTTCTATGTTGAATGTAAGGTCCACCATGGAAAAACTTAGTGTCAGTGTTTTTTTGAATCATGGAAAAGCTTCTATGTCAATGGTAGGGTCTACCAAAGACAAACCTCCATGGGAAACCTCCTTGTGAGTAGTTGTTTGTATCTTGGAAAGCCTCTGTGTCAGTGGTTGTATCTACCATGGGCACTTTTTATGGTAATTTGTTTGGAAACCTCTTAAAGATTGTTGTACACAGTTGCAAGGGTGTCTCTGTTTGATATTTGCTATTTAACTATTTACATTGCCATTGCAATAATCTCCAGATGCAGCCATTACTATGCACTTACAACCGCGTTGTGGTTTACGATCATTTGTATGAGATCTTATGTCATCTCTGGCAAATAAGGAGTTAACGTTCACTGTGTTGTTTTGTGTCTTAGCATTTTTCTGTCATTTGCCTCACTCAACTTGTCATCAGCAAGATAAAAGGAGCTCAGATCGTTAGCATGTGCAGCACACAGGCACAAAGCCTGTTCTTCAAAGTTACCAGTCAACTTATTTGGAACGAGATAACTGGCAATATTTGAAGCTTGGTGTATGGCAGTTTTGTAGCACACACAGGAAGGAGCTGCTTCATGCACACCGAGGACCCGGGTGCCTTGTTGTGTACAGGAAATATAGTAGAGTGCCTGCAAAAATTTTTTTATGTCAACCGAATAACTACAGTAAACAACACATGAATATAATTCATTGTGATTAATTATAAAATACATTTATAATTAACACTTTATGAGAATTAGTCATCCACTTCTAAGTTTAGTACATCAGAAAAAAATGGGCCCCTTGCACCGATCCATTGTATTTATATATACGTTTTTTTTATAGTAGGTCATCATTCCATAATGTATTCCATAAAATAAATGCTTAATGTTAACTTTTTTTTTATTTTTTGGATACAGTAGAGAAGGGTTGGGACCACTGCCATGTTTTTATTGCAGTCTGTGTATCCTGTAGGGAGATTCTCCCTCTCTAATTGTCCTTCACAACTCTATTTAAAAAATACTAAGTTTTTGGCTTTAGATATACTTTAAGTTCATAATTGACATTCAGAGATTCAGAGCATTTCAGACTTCCCTGCATGCACTACTGTCCTGAGGTTTCTGTGAGTTGTACATTGCATGGCTTTACAGTCAGGTTAGGCTGATTTTAGTAGCAGTACACTTGTCCAAGGTCAATGACTCATTAAATAGTTAAAGAATAGTACTGTTGAATCTTCCAAAAACCAATCAATAATGGCAGTTTCAGCATTTCGGCATCCATCCCTTTACCTTTTCTTATGTACTTCTACTATGGCACAATCATGATCTGTTGCAGCCTTGTTCATTTGCGTGCAACTAAAGCAGCAACTGACTGTCAGAGCTTCACATCGAAAGTCATTGTGTTACAGTTTTAGGAGACATTTTTTTTAAAAAGTGGGTAAGAATTAGAATTCCTTTTTGAGGTTGCCTATGTCCCTATTGGGTAGAGTTTCCCTTACTTCCTGTCATACTAACACCCTGTTACACCATAGCATGCAAAGGTGTCACTGGGACAGGAAGTGTGGCAACACTCACAAATAGGTTCACAGCTTTAAAAAGACAAAAGTTCTAACTTATCTTCAATTTGCTAAGAAGAAAGTGTTTTTGTTCTTGTTTTTTTAGATGTTGGACTTAAAGTGTTACTAAACCCACAGCAGTAAAATCAGTCTGTATATGCAGTAAAGCATGCTTGTTATACTCACTGTGGAACCTAAGGGTTTAGTCCTCTGCATTGTGTAAAAAGGCTGTTTGATCTTGTCTTTCCTGATCCTCTCCTTTTTCCACAGTCCCCAATCCTCCTGATAGAACAGAGCATTGGGGACAAGCTGCACATGCTCAGTTTGGTGTGAATTGCTAGAGAGTTTTTTTTCTTGGGCGAGTGTGATCAGCTCAGGGCCAAACATCACTGTCCAAACAGAGGGTCAGGAGTCCTGCATCCTCATAGGACAATCAGAGGAGAATGAAAAATCCTCCTACAAGCTTTAACCAGACACTGATAGAAGACACAAGACTGCTATATACTGCTGATAAGAAAAGGTATTTAGCAGTTTATATTTACTAAAATAATTGCATTTCCATGTTCGGTGTACTGTGGGAGACCAGATATAGTGAATGCAGGCTCCTGGGTTTAGTAACACTTTAATGCCCCGTACACACGGTCGGATTTTCCGACGGAAAATGTCCTATCGGACCATGTTGTCGGAAATTCCGACCGTGTGTGGGCTCCATCGAAAAAAAGTTTGAGATCCTGCTCTTAAATTTTCCGACAACAAAGTCCTATCGGACTTTTGCCGATCGTGTGTAGCGAATTCCGACGGACAAAGTGCCACGAATGTTCAGATCACATTACAAGACCAAAGCTATTGGCTACTAGCCTCTACGTAGTCCCGTCGTACGCAACTAACGTCACCACGTTCAGAATGATCGGATTTTCCGACAACTTTGTCCGACCGTGTGTATGCTACACCAGTGTCGGACAAAATCCGTCGGAAAAAATCCGACGGATTTTGTGGTCGGAATTTTCCGACCGTGTGTACGGGGCATAAGTCATAGTCCATCACCTCAGTATCATCCTTGTGATTTGGACTTTTTTCAAACCGTCTGTAAGGATTTGGGTGTTATTCATGCTTTCAAACAGGATTTTATATTACACTGTCTGGTTTTTAGATAAATCACATAAAACAAAAAAAAAAAAAAAAAAACAGATAGAACCAAGAATTAATATTTGTACTGCTGCCTTAAATAGGTTTGTCATTAAAGCTCCGTCATCCAACTTCAACATTAACCAGAAAAGCTGTGAGCAAAGAAATGCTCCATTCAACAGGAAAAGTACCTTTAATCCCTTTTAACAAGTGTCCAAGAAAAGTCATAGGTTGGATTTGATCCGGTGCAGCCTCCAACTTCCCTGTCTACCATGACTGTCCAGTAGTTTGTTGGGTACAGGTCAATGACTAAAGCAGACCTCATTAGGCTGACCTATAAAAAGCATGGACCGGCTCACTAATCTCTTGCACATGCTGGCTGTGTATCGGGCTGTTTAGTTTGGATTTCCTTTGGACAGAAATTTTAGGAAATAAGAATGAAATAAAGCAAACAATATGACTTATGGAAATGACACAGATGTCCTCCCTGCCAAATCTGCAGCCGGACCTCACCCTGCCAGATGGGGGGATAAACAGGGCGAGAGGAAATTTCCGCTCATCACCCTAAACTCCACACCGCACAGTGATTATTCTTACATCGGACCAGTATTCAATGCCTTCACACTAAATAAATATTTATCCACAATGCTTTCAATAAGTGTAGGAAACAGATATATTTTCATTGAGCAGATAACTAGAATGATTTTTTACAGTGATTAATTTAAAATAACGTTTAATGCAATTTTCATATTATTACAAGCTGGTTGTTAAATGTATTTTTCGTAAATGGTTAACAACTGGTAAGAAAAGATAGACAAGGTAATGTATTGTCTTCCATCAGTCAGGTGGCTTGCATTGTAAGGAGGAGTAGTAAAGCACTACTGCTTTGTAGCACTACAAAGTAGGAAGCAGCGACTGCATATGTAATGAAATATAGTTGCCCCTTTGTACATTTATAACTATCATTTAGTCATAGAACATGTTTTTTTTTATAGGGTAAAGCTGGCCATGGACGGATCGAAAATTTGTGTGGTTCAGAAGGAACTGTCCAAATTTTGATCCATTTATGGACAGGCTGGTTGTACTGAAGTTGATCTATTGATTGCCTTCAGTACAACCAGCCTGTCATTGTACTCTGACGGCATAGAAACTTTCCGCTGTGAGGATACAATAGCCCGACAGGAGGCATTCTCCAATCAACACCGACTGTGTTGATGGGGGGAATTGAGCAATTTTCTTTCTTTTAACCCACAGTTAAAGCAACGAAAATTGCATATTGTATGTCCAGCCTAACTGTACCTACCGGTAACTAGACGCCTACAAGTCTTATAATTGACTTTCTGGTATAAATTGCCAACTAGATCACAGAGCAGCTTGTCAAAAACATCCAGGCCTGTGTGTACCCTCTGCACTTCCAATACATTTTTTGGAGCTATTCATTCTTGTGAACTTCCTGAAAAGAAATGATTAGGCGTAAGGGCATGCTGTTAACAAGCAGCTCTGTGATTTAGTTAACGATAACCTTTTGAATCGTGGACAGCTGAGTTTCAGACTATGGCAATATTATCTAGCTTACATATAGAATTTGCATTTATGAATGCCATCGCTGATGAATTTTAACTCAATTTTAACTCAATACCATAAAAACAATTAATGGAATGGAGACTTAGTTTCTCATTTTCTATTTGCAGACCCCAGGCAAGCACAGTCATCCCCTCCGTGGTCCTACGACCAGTCCTATCCATCGTACCTGAGCCAGATGACCTCTCCATCCATTCATTCCACAACACCCCTATCCTCCAGCCGAGGAACAGGGCTCCCGGCTATCTCGGATGTGCCTAGACGCCTCTCAGGTAAGTGCCCACTGGCTCTACCATATTGTGCTGATCTTCAGATATATTGCCCCTTTCTTTTCCCTCACTTCCTTTTTCCTCCTTCTTTTTTTTTTTTTTTTTTGAAAGGTCTAAACAAAATAAACGTGTTGCTTTTACACGATTGATCTCTGTAATATGTATTTACATAAAGGTCTATATGTAGTTTCACAGATTATAGAGGACTGGTCATTCCGCTTCAAAATATATTTTATTGCTGTCTAGTCCCAATCTTTGCCAACTCTGTGAGGCTGTAAACCCTCAACACATGAATACAAATGATGTTGGTGGAGCAAAGAGAACAGTTTGGTTGGTATTTTTAGATGTGGTTGGTGATATAGCTTGGGCAGAGTTGTGGATGGCTTTGTAGGTTGTTAGTATTTTAATATTTATTTGTTGGGTGAGCGGAAGCCAATGGTGGGACTGGCAGAGAGGGGTGGTGGACAGTGAGTGATTGGTAAGGAGGATGAGTCTGGTAGTAGCATTCATAATGGACTGAGATCCTATGTAAAGGTAGCATTGTGGCATGTGTAAGCTATATAATCATTACTGTTGGACAAAAAAATCTGTCCAGATTTGGACATCCCTGTCCATTGTCTATGGCTGGCTTTACAGGCAGCATTGTTTATTATAACACTAAGGCAGGCCATAGATCATGCAATTTTCTTTCCTTCCACCATGGGTGAAAGGAAGGAAATTTGCTCAATTCTCCCATCAACACACCTCGGAAGATCAGTGTGCTGCTGTTTCTTCTCCCCTTGTTGGAGATCGACTTGAGTACAACCAGGGTGCCTATACATGGATCGAAGTTTGGCCAGCCAAATTTTAATACATGTTTGGCCATGTATGGTCATGTACGGCCAGCTTGATGGGTTAACTTTCAAACACAACCCCTCACTGGCGCAGATAAAAAACTCTGCTTCAAATATTTTCATGCTGACATTATTGGCCAATAGTTGCGATCTAAAGAGACACATTGTTCATTTATAGAGTAATTGTTTTACACTGGTAATGACATTAGTGCGTGGGCATTCTAAAGACAATTGTCGCCGTCACACCCAGAGGGCCCACGTTGTCTTTGCTGTGTTTCTTCAAGCCGGCAAATAAATACTCCGCTCAGAATAATGTTATTTTGTTGTCTGGGGACGTTACACAGCTCAGCCCTGTGTTATAATCCTTACTACAAAAACATATCCTATTGTGACTTGTATTGTTATTTCCGATTAATGACACTCGTTGGAATTTTCATTATGCTAGTGATAAAACATTTACTTTATCCTCATACTTTGCTTACAGCTATAAATATTACTGGCGGCACAGTCCAATAGAGTGCAATAGTAAAGTGGAACTCTTCTTCTACATCTACAAAATTCCTGCTTACCATGTGTGAATATTATTTATAGCTGACCTTCAGGAAAAGTGAAAATCCTCCCTTGAAGTGGCACTGCAAGGATTAACTGTTCCTTTAGGTCTAGGGGGCATGGAAAAGTAGATTTACTTAACCGATCCTCCATTTTTTTTGCGCTGCTTCCCTCATGCATCTGCTCTACCGTGCAGTCTAAGATCCTAAGTCATAGCCCTGCATTGGTCGTGAGGATGCAGAGGGACAGTCCACCAGAGAATGGTGGAGTGCACTCTGCCAGGGGAACGAAAGGATCAGTTACTGTAATAAAAGTGCTTTTTGCAGCCCCTAGAATAAACCTGCAGCTAACCCTTTCAGTGTGGATGCAGCTCCACCGCAAGGGAGAATTTCAAGTTTCCTGGAGTTAGGTTTTAAGTAGAGGCCTGAAGCTGGAAGGACATTATACAATTTTCTTGTTCAATTTCCTTTAGATTTACCTTCAACTACCCTGTTTCCCCCGAAAATAAGACCTAGCGTGATTGTCGGTGATGGCTGCAATATAAGCCCTACCCCCCAAATAAGCCCTACCCTGTTTCCCTGAAAATAAGCCCTACCCTGAAAATAAGACCTACAAGGACTTTAACTAGGGCTTATTTGAGGGGTAGGGCTTATATTGTAGCCATCGCTGACAATCACGCTAGGTCTTATTTTCGGGGAAACAGGGTATGTAGTACAAGGACCTGGCTGATTGCATACAAATTGAAAGTGTTTAGCTTGGACCTCATATTATATGGTTTTGGTAAATCTAAAGGAAAATTGTACTGTGTAGAGAAATTGCATTTCTCTACACTAGGAATATTCCCAAGGACTTCTATGCTTCCTCCATATACCTACCTACTAAATTGCTCTAAATTTGCCATGGTGAAGAAATAGGGTTCCTTGTGATGTACATGTACCAATGTAGGACTTATTATCCATGATGGGAACCATTACCCAATGATTCCTAGAGATATATCTATTGTATATATCTGCCTTGTAGAAACACATGACTTGTGATATCATCTTTATAAATATCTTTGGGTCACTATGCTTGTGTATGTCAGTGTTGCCAACCCACCAGATTGAAATTTACTGACACAACACCCAAAATTTACTGGCACAGCCAAGTTTTAACTGACATTTCCAAAAGTTACAAAATTACAGTTTTATGTGCAAATTTCAGTAATTAGGCTACAAATAAGTACAATATGCAATTAGCAATATGATTTAAGGCAGATACTACAGCAAATTTCTTATTTTATTTTCAATATAGTAAGTGGCTCAGGGACAGGACTCAGGAGGGCAGGAAATTAGAATGCACTGGCACACACACATGACATTGAGGAGTGTGCAGCAGCACAGATCACCAACACGTCCCCTCCTGAGTCACAGTGACAGTCTCTCTCCATACCAGGTGGTCTCTTCAGTCCAAATAGCACTAACAGTCCCACTCCCGACTTGCCATGCTCCCGTCCCGCAGACCTGCAAATGAGGCTCTGGCCGCTCCGCTCCCTTGAATCATGACATCACACAACATACTCGGGCACCACCTCCACCAGATGCGCCCCCCCCCTCCCGGTACCGCTCGAACACACGGTAGCAGGCACTCGGATGGTCTTGGTCGGCTCCTGACTGAAGCTGTGCATGCGCAGTTCCGAGCCAAGCATCACAGACATTTTTTTTTTTACTGGCAACCTTTTCCTCTTACTGGCATTTACTGGCAGGAGAAAAGTGCCCGTTTTTTTACTGGCCGCCAGTAAAAATACTGACGGTTGGCAACACTGGTGTATGTGAGTGAGGTGGATGTGTGTGTTTTTAAGTGTGTGTGTAGTTATGTGGTTCGGGTACCTTTTAAGGAAGTGCAGCATTTTTCTAGTATTTGTTAATAAATGAAATGTTTGGTTTGACAAAGCCCAGTGAGTTGTAGCACCAATTTACTGATTATCACTCGTTGAGAGTGGTTGAGTCAACAAATTGTTTTTTATTCTCAGGTTTGTTTGCCAGGCCTTACATTGACCATTTAATTTTCTTGATTTTGATTTTCCTTGATTTATGATTTTGTCACCCAAAAATGTGGAATCTGGTGCTGGGTGAATGGGCATAATATCAATATTAGTCTAAAAAAAAATTCTTTGCATGTGCCAATTCTGTTCTGGGCGGCTGGGGCACTGTGCATTACTACTGATTACAGTCAGGTATGAGTGATTTGACCCGGTTTTAAATGTAACCAGTGAGGATGGAAATATGGGCGCTGATTTTGTAATTTAAAGAGGCAGGCCCTGGAACAAGCATGAAGCCAATGGAGTCTAAAAAGCGTCTACTTTTCATTTATTTGCAAGGTTATTGATTGGGCAGTGAAAACAAAATCAGAATGACGTCAGAGCCCTCACCTGTTACACACAAGTCAGAAGTAGCAGTTGCCATGTTTTTATTCTCAGACTTTCCTTTTACTATAATTGAGACACTGCTTTGCGTCTAGCAATGTCTGACTTGCGCACCCTAGTGGTCATTATTGGTGTTGCAACATTTTTCAGTTAACTGGTGTCATACCAACTACAATAAAATCCAAATCCCTTTTGGGTGTGCCAGTTTTATGTCACATTTAAAAGACCTTGCGTCTGACTAATAAATCCTGTATCCTTGGTAAGCCTACTTACAATGGTGCCATCTTGCTTTTCAGTATAGGGCTCATTTTAATCAGAAACCAAAAAGATAGCAGTTGAGGTCACTGAATTTAACAGCTGACACTTTTAGGGTCTGTGTTGATCGTGCTTTTATGGGTATTGCATTCTCATGCAAGTCTATGGTAATGCAAAAGCAGCTTTAGCTCCCATTCACACCTGAGATGAGCGATTTTAGTAGGTTGGAAGCATTTTTTTTTTTTTTTTTTTTTACATTTTCCTGCTGTTTTGATGTTTTTAAAGTGTTTTGCAAATGTTCAGGCTGAAATCAGACCTGATACGGTGAATGGAGACACACCGGACCCCTGCGCCCGAGTCGCTGTGATCCCCAGTGTGAATACAGCCTAAAGAGCCAAAAATGTGTGCGTATTCTTTTTGCATACCTTCCCGAGCTTCAAGTGACTAAGCGTAGAGATGTAAATAGCCACAATAAAAAAAAAATGGGGATCTTGATGTAGAATGTTGTCATGTTCAATACACAAAAAAAGTGCAACAAATGGGAGTTAAAGCGGGTCAAGTGCAGGTCAGAAGGAGGTCAACTGGAGGTCAATAAACATACCTGGGAAATTTTGAAGATCAACACACCTGAGAATGTTGGTGGGACAGAAGGCAGTAAAGGGGCAAAGTAGCACAACCTGCAACCCATGTGTAATGGTTGCGTCATGCGCTGACATGGGGCCTTCTGCAGGACCCCTTGTCCCTAGTTATGTGTATCATGGCAAAGCAAGGTCCATAAAGACATGGGTGAGTGAGTTTGGGGTGGAGGAATTTAACTGGCCTGCACAGATGTACCCCATAGTACACCTTTGGGATGAATTAGAGCTGAGACTGCGAGCCAGGCCTTCTCGTCCACCATCAGTGCCTGACCTCACAAATGCACTTCTGGAAGAATGGTAACATTCCCACAGACACACTCTGTGTGTCTGTGGGACAGCCTTCCCAGAAGAGTTGAAGCTGTTATAGTAGGTGTCCCAATACTTTTGACTATATATATATATATATATATATACTATATATATATATAATATGTATGTGTGTATATATTTATAATATATATATATATATATATATATATATATATATATATACACAGTGGAACCTCGGATTGCGAGTAACGCGGTTAACAAGCATTTTGCAATACGAGCACTGTATTTTTAAAAACCCTAACTCGGTTTGCGAGTGTTGTCTTGCAAAACTAACACGATTCAGGCCAAATCGGTGTGCAGTACCACGTTTGGTCTGAAGTGGGGGGGGGGGGGCGGAGCCAAGCAGAGCCAAACATCTGCTGACCTCAGCAAATCTCGGGAACGAAGTCTTTCCGAGGTTTGCCGAGGTCAGCCGAGGTGTCCACGGGCCTTTTCGCCCGTTTCCGACGCTCTCCGACGCCCCCCCCCGCTCTGGCCGCATGCGGTATTGCATGCCATTGAAGTCAATGAAGTCTAATTATTTTCGTTTCCATTGACTTCAATGGGGAAACTCGCTTTGATATGCGAGTACTTTGGATTACGAGCATTCTCCTGGAACGGATTATGTTCGAAATCCGAGGTTCCACTGTATATATATATATATATATATGATACACAGTGCTTTAGCAAATTAAAAGTAAGTCAGTTTCTTCCGCTTATAGGAGGACAACACTCTATGTTTCTGTCCCTCTCTTGGGCTTCTGTTGTAGACTACAAGTGGCGGTTTTAACCCACATTAGGTAAGCTTGGTCCACCATTGGGTAAAAGGAAAGGAATGTCATGCAGCCTTCACTGGAGTACATGTAGAGAGAAAGTGGCAGCAAACAGGATACAGGAGATCAGCAGCACTAAAATGGAACACAGGATGAAAAAATGGCGAAAGCAGTATTTTATTAGAAAAAAAAAAAAAGGCAGTTCTTTTAAATTCACAATTCTTTAGCAGGCCAAAAGTCAATCAGTCAGGGTTTACATGTACTGTAAAATGATTAAGGACATCATTTCAAAGTAAAATATATGTTCAAATAAAACCCTTTTTTTTTTTTTCCATTTTCTGACGAGTAAAGATGACTTTTCCCTTTTTAACAACGCTCGCTTCGTCTACCGCAGCATTCTCTACCTCTACATTCTTAATTCTCCCCTAATCCCGGATAACAAATGCTGATTCTCAGCGCCCCCAGCAGATGATCAATCACGTTCCTCCTGACGCTACAGAATCTTAAACATGCCTTATCGAAAACTAGATTAAACATGCCGGTCCCCCTCAGCTTATCCTGTCGGCGATTAACTTTTCAGAGTTCGATCAGAATTATAAATGATGTTTCGGGGAGAACTGACCCGGGCGCACGTGTAGTGAAGAGAGCGCCCTTTGTAGTCTAGGCTTCGAGGAATCCCCCCACATCGTTGGACCCAAGCTTGAGTGACAGGTGCTCAGTTGAAATCCACTTGACCGATCCGTCATCGGATATTTACGTCTGCGGCATTCTGACCCCCCCCATTTTTTTTTTTTTTTTGCCTTCTGAAAAGCAAAGACGGGCAAGGGTAAGCTTGTCGTCTTTCCTTGTTTTAGGGGGTCTTATCTCAGGCTCCTGACCACATCTGAAGCCTCTCGGCTCATTATAAATTTCATGGCAGCAGATTTGCTGAAAGTGTTTCCATATGTTTTGTCCTAATATATCTCGTCCTTTTTTTTTTTTTTTTTTTCCGCTCTCTTTCTCCAAGCGGAATACAAACTCACGCACACGCTGGCTGGAAATGACTCCAGGATGTGACAGAGAGAGTCACATGGTCTGTGTGGCAATGTGGGTGGCCTCTCGGAATAATCCAGCTGCCTCAGGACTGGCTTTTGTTCTACACTAGATTTAGTTTCAAAGTGAAAGACCCCCCCTTCCCGTCTTTTATTTTTTTAAATTTTTTTTACTTTACTTCAGCTTCCATAGTGGCTAATCAATCTGTCAGGGGAGAGCCGCCGAGTTCCGTCTAATGAGCCTGTCCTGTTTGAAGAGGGTATGTTGTGAGGCATGGAGGGGAAGAAATGCCAAGCTTCATTTCATGTGCTGGTTTCAGGTCCTACTGAAATCTTCTAAAATGTCATTTGTTAGAAGCACCGCTGGTTATGACAAAGTCTTCTGGGGCGATTAAAGGTGTGCTCCGACCAAATATTGAAGTAGACGTACACCCAATCACTGAGATCTCATATCAGCTATTAAAGTGTATCTAAATCCAAAACCATAAATCTAATATATTGCAGCTTCCAAGGATTTGGTGTGGTGGCTGCATTCATTTTAACCTGGTAATCCTGCGAATAAAACACTTCCTGTTCCTGGGTGACTACACTCACTCCTCCACTGTATCTATGGAGGGAATCAAGGTTGTCACCCTAGGTTGCTCTCCTAATATGGAACAAAAGGTAATTCTGTAATGGCGCAGGATGACGTACAGCTAACTAAAAGCCCTTATTATGAACATACTCTAATGCCCCGTACACACGATCAGATTTTCCGACAACAAATGTTGGATGTGAGCTTATTGGTGGAAAGTCCGACCATGTGTATGCTCCATCGGACATTGGTTGTCTGACTTTCCACCAACAAATGTTGGCTAGCAGGTTCTCAATTTTACCGCCAACAAAACGTTGTTGTCGGAATTTCCGATCGTGTGTACACAAGTCCGCCGCACAAAAGTTCACACATGCTCGGAATCAAGCAGAAGGAGCCGCACTGGCTATTGAAATTCCTTTTTCTCGGCTCGTCGTACGTCTTGTACATCACCGTGTTCCCATGTTCGTAATTGTTGGCCAACATTTGTGTGACCGTGTGTATTCAAGACAAGCCAACAACCTTTGAACAAAAATCCACGGATTTGTTGGCGGAAAGTCCTATCGTGTGTACGGGGCATCATGCCCCGTATACACGATCAGACTTTCCGACAACAAAACCGTGGATTTTTGTTCGAAGGTTGTTGGCTCCAACTTGTCTTGCATACACACGGTCACACAAATGTTGGCCAACAATTACAAACGTAGTGACGTACGAAGAGTCGATAAAAAGGAAGTTCTATAGTTATGTGATATCTCCATTACGAACGCTAGTTTTACAAGACCGATCGCTTCCGGCTCGTACTTGATTCCGAGCGTGCGTGGACTTTTGTGCGACGTACTTGTGTACACACGATCGGAAAGTCCGACAACAAAAATGGCGGAAAATTTGAGAACCTGCTAGCCAACATTTGTTGGCGGAAAGTCTGACAACAAATGTTTGATGGAGCATACATACAGTCAGACTTTCCGCCAACAAGCTCACATCCAACATCTGTTGTCGGAAAATCTGATCGTGTGTATGCCGCAAAAGTGTACCAGAGCATAAAAACATCAGAGTCCATATAAAGTTCCCAAATCCATAGAAAATTATAGGTAGCAGCTCCTCAGTGAGAATTAAAGCGGAGTTCCACCCAAAAGTGGAACTTCTGCTTTAAGGACCCCCTGACATGTCACATTTGGCATCTCCCCCTCTCTCCCCCTCCCTCCCTGCAATCTTCTGGGACACATCACAGGTTCCAGAAGGTTGCGTGACTCGCGCATGCGCAATGCTCACCCGGCTGTGAAGCCGCAAGCTGTCACAGCCGGGTGCCCACACTTGCAATGCCGGCGCTGTGGAGAGGGAGAGAAGCGAGGCTTCGGGCAGCCGCAGCACTGGACCGTGGGACAGGTGAGTGTCTGTTTATTAATAGTTAGCAGCTACACTTTTTGTAGCTGCTGACTTTTAATAAACCGAAAAACAAGTGTGTAAATATATAAAAGGGACAGCAGAGGGCGCCAACTAAGTGCAGCATGTAAATAAATCTTTTATTAAAACTCACAATTGGTAACTCATTTGGTATACAGAAAAAATGACATTTAATTCACCCATGAGCAGTAAGCATTGGCAAGCCTCACAGTGTGCTTCTTGGAAGACAAGCGCTGGTGCAGCCACCAGCCGGGACTTTGGTGGCCAGCAACCAAAAGTGGTGGTTCTGGCACCTATGGTTTTGGCAACTATAGTATCGGCTGGAGGAAGCACACTGCGAGGTTTGCCATTACTTACCACTTATTGGTGGATTAATGACTTCTTTTGTACACCAAGTGAGTTGCAATTTGTGAGTTCTAACAAAAGTTTTATTTACATACTGCGCTTAGTTTGCACCCTCTGCTTTTCCTGCTCTGCTAATATGGTCTACAAACATGTCCATATCTCCATCTCTGTTACATGGGGGTGCAGGGCAATTGGTAGTTTACAGAAGATATCTAGTAAGGAAGATTTTCTTTGGTGCAGCTCACAGGAAGTGACAAGTACACTGCATTTCTGGCTGGATCAACAGGTGTTTTCTGTATTTGCTGAAAATGCTCTTAGCTTTAAAAAAAGAAAAAGAAAATGAATACAGTGACTTAATTTATGGACTGTAAGCTAAACTTATTGTATTTTTGTTCTTGGGTTTAGCACTGGTTAAATGGCAGGAAGGGGTGAATATTAGAAGTGCGCCCCCAGCAGCCATTCCTGGCTTGTTCAGACTTCACCCATGTGCAGTGCACTCTCCCTCTCTCAGCACAGACCATTGTTGGGGGTGCACTTCTAACATTCAGCTCATCCTGCCAGGATGGAGTAGGGCTCAACCACGCAGGGGTCTCAAACTGGTGGCCCTTTAGCTGTTGTGAAACTACAAGTCCCATGAGGCATTGCAAGGCTGACAGTTACAAGCATGACTCCCACAGGCTTGAAGTTTTGCAACAGCTGGACGGCCACCAGTTTGGGACCCCTGACCTAGAGCTTTTTGCAGACAGGTTTTGAAAGACACGAAGGTCGACAATGGAAAAGGGGCAGATTATGGAAAGCATAGGGAATTTTGGGGGAAAATGTGCAGAAAGGTGAACAAACCCTTTAAATCTGCAGTTTTCATTTAAAATATTATCTGTCGACCTGGCAATGAAGGTTGAAGAGAGATGCTGCTCTAGGAAGGGTGTCTGGAAATGTAACTCTCCTCAGAACAGGAACAGCAGGTGCTGGCTAAGCATAGGTAATTGGATGAAGGGAAGATTCTGGACAGCTGCACTCAAAATCAAATGCCTTTATTAAAAAAAGGAGGTAATAATCCAAAAAGTACAAGCCACAGCAAACAACTGAGCACAGGAGCTGACGCGTTTCATACTTTCAAAGGTGCTTATTCATAGCTCGCAATGAAGGTTCTTATTCAGGGTCCTGAAGTAGGGTGAAAACACTCTATCCCTGTATCTTAGTTTGGCTCCTTTTTTGTCAACTGGGCACAAGGGCTTTCTATAGAGACGACGGGTGGCTTTATCAACGCACATTATGCTTTCTGGGAAGATTTTCACTGGTACACTGGTGTTCCTAGTGAATGGCTGTGCAGGGGAGGCGTTTAAGGACAAGTCTGATCATTGGAGGAGAGCAGGCTGAGATCTTGGCATAGCCAAAAAAAATAAAAAATGGCCCTAGTATGTGTTTGTAAGCACGTTGGGACCCTACATGGTAAAGGACCGTGCTACACCCAGACGGACTCCGGTGGCAAGCTCCCTGAGGCGATTTGGTTCACATAGGCAGCACTATACAAGTCACTCATTAATTCCTCTCCTCACAGAACAGGGATTTGTGTGTTTACACACACACGTCCCTGTTCTGCCTCTCTTGCCCGCGATCACTCGTGGCCAGTGGTCATCACGAGCATCGGCACCCCCGCTGTGCAACGGGCGCGGGCGCACCTGCTATCCTGCTTAAAGGCACCAACATACAGCTACGATGGTTCGCGGGATCGTGCCACCCTGCCGCAGTATAATGACGGCGGCTGGTTGGCAAGTGGTTAAGTAATACAGTACTGTCCATCCCATCTTTTTTTTTTCCTTACTCTTCTGTGAGAACCGTGTCTTGTGACTAAGCGCAATTGAAGCCATTAAGTTAGACAAATATTTGATCTTCAAATGTCTGCAATCAATTTCCATCAACAGCCAGCGTCTCGGGTCCCTCCGTGGGCTGCGATGTACTGAGCGATGTAAACAAATACAGTTTTATTACTCCTGGGCAGAACCGTAAATATTATTTCACCGCCGGGGAGAAGAAATTACTTCAGAGTTTTTGTTTCGGTCCTGGCAGATCAGCCTGACCCTCAATGGCAACAATGAAATGTTTATTAGGGCAGAATGTGAGTAATCCGTGCCGGGATCCTACCACGGGACTCGTTACGGGGGGGGGGGGGGGGGGGGGGGGGGGGGGGGGGGGGGCTTTTAGCGACAATGTTTTGTTACTCTGAAGAAGACTCTGTTTACTCTCAGCTTGTAAATAAAAAGATTCTTAATTCCGCCTTCCTTTTCCTGTTCAAATCGGCATAGATTAAATAAAACGTAAACAGAAAGTTTACCTCCCAACATTCTGGAGAAGGAATGCGGGAGCCGGTTTACATCAAAGTTTTTAGAAATAGAGCCCAGGATTTTTTCCAGTCATTTCAGACAACCTAAAAAAAACAGTCAGTACCTGAGGCTCACGTGGAGTTTCTGAAGTCACCTGCCGAGCACTGTTCTTTCAGATAGATATCATCATCAACAGTAACGACAACAAAAAAACAAAAATGAAAAAAAAAAAAAACACAATAACGCCTACGGAGATTATTTGGAAAGACGAAAATAGTTGTGTTGCCTGGCAAACATAATAAGCAAAACAGATATACAGATAAGCAAAAAATACAAAAATAATGTCATTGCTAGAAATAAGACCCGGATGTCTCCTGTATGCTGGATTTTCTAGTAGGGCTGGACAAATCCCAAAAAACAGGCAGACAATGCTCAG
The DNA here is from genome assembly GCA_028564925.1 of Lithobates sylvaticus. NCBI lineage: Eukaryota > Metazoa > Chordata > Amphibia > Anura > Ranidae > Lithobates > Lithobates sylvaticus. The sequence continues at coordinate 503,782,597 of CM053028.1, read as the reverse complement.
TAAAAATGACATCTAATGTCTAACTTTTACGGTTGTCTCTATTTGTTGTTAACTGAGTTGCCTCCTAAAAAACGGTATTGATTTTTGGGGGAATTCCATGCAAACAGAAATAAGCATCAGGTCTCCTGCAAGAATCCATATCAGACCCCTATCTGAGCATGTAGCCTGGCAGGGCAGAAACAAGGGGGTGGGGTGGCAAGCATGTGGGCCTGCTTGTTGAACCATACCAGGCCACTTGCCCTCAACATGGAAGGGGGGGGGTACCATGCCAGGGGGAACCACCTGGCAAAACACCTTGTTCCCATGTTGATGAGGACTAAGTGCCTCTTCCCCACAACCCAGGCCTGGTGATGTTGTGGGTCTGCAGGCAGAGGGCTTACTGAAATCTGGAAACCCCTTTAACAATAAGGGGGCATCTGGACACCACAAAACACACACTTTTAATCATGAAGTCTCAACAGAGCATTAGGGGATATCTTTTCAATATGATGGAAATCCCCTTAGACAGTTGTCATGGACGCAAGTGTCTCCATTGGAAGATTTCCTCTCTAATTTTGTTCTGGACTAGAAGTTACTATCCAAACACTCTCCAGCACTAGTCATATCAGAGTGCTACATAAATGGGAATGTTAATCCTGGGAAAAGTCTCTTGTATATGTAAAGGCCCGTACACATGATCAGACTTTTTGAAAACAAACATGCAAATTAGCTGTTTGGTGGCAACATCCGACCGTGTATACGCTCCATCGGACAAACTTTTTTGTTTTTCTGACTTTTGTTGGCTGTGCGAACGGACAAACTTTCTGGCAACAAAAGTCTGATGGAGCAAAGTCCGATCGTGTGTACACAAAACTATCAGACTTTTGTACAAAGTACAAACACGCATGCTCAGAACCAATGCAAAAGATCAGACAACAATACAGAAGTTGACCAAAGGTGGCGCTGGAGTATTTGAACGTCCTCTTTTGAAGTGTCGTCAGTACGTTGAAACGTCACTACGTTCGTGTTTGTTGCCTAAAAAGTCAGATCGTGTGTATGCAATACTAACTTGCGGCCAACGGCCTTTGTACAAAAATCCACGGGAAAGTTTGTACAAAGTCCGATCGTGTGTATGAGGCTTTAGACCCCATACACACTATAAGACTTTTGTTGTCTGATTTCCTTTAGATTTACCAAAACCATGTAGTGCAATGGCCTGCCTGATTGCTTACAAATTGAAATTCTAATGCCCTGTACACAAGGTAGGATTTTCCGACAACAAAACCGTGGATTTTTTTTCCGAAGGATGTTGGCTCAAACTTGCCTTGCATACACACGGTCACACAAATGTTGTCGGAAATTCCGAACGTCAAGAACGCAGTGACATACAACACGTACGATGAGCCGTGAAAAATTAAGTTCAATAGCCAGTGCGGCTCTTCTGCTTGATTCCGAGCATGCGTGGACTTTTGTGCGTCGGAATTGTGTACACTCGCTTGGAATTTCCGATAACAAGTGTTGTTGTCTGAAAATTTGAGAACCTGCTCTCAAACATTTGTTGGCAGAAATTCCGATGTTCTATGGAGCATACACACGGTCGGACTTTCCGACAACAGGCTCACGTCCAACATTTGTTGTCGGAAAATCCTATTGTGTGTGCAGGGCATTAAGGTTTGGCCTCATTATCCACTTCCCACCCGGCCAATGTAGATATACGGCCGGGTGGGAGCCGTCTACTTCTGATAGGACGTTCAGGAACGTCCTTCAGAAGTAGAGGGATCGCGCGCGCGCGCGTGCCCGCGCAGCGGCGCGATCCCGATGCGGCCGTGTCACCCGGACACGGCGCATCTCGAATCGGCAGGAGGGCACGGTGATTGGCCCTCCTGATCACATGACGGCCGTGACGAATCACGGCTGTCATGTGATGTAAACAAACAGCCGGTTGCTAGGCAATCGGCCCTCCTCTCCTCACACGGAAGTCGTCGGTGAGGAGAGGAGAGCGGATCGCTGCAGCCGGCTGGTGATCAGTGAGTATGAGATGTTTTTTTACTCACTGATCACCAGTCTAAGGTCCCCCATAGTAAAACACACGTCCCCACAGTAAAACACACATGTCCCCACAGTAAGACACACATGTCCCCACAGTAAAACACACATGTCCCCAAAACACACATGTCCCCAAAACACACATGTCCCCAAATAATAAAAACACATGTCCCTCACATATGTCCCACTAAAATCACATGTGCCAATGATTATCTGCACACATATGTCCGTGATCACCTGCACACCCCTTTTACATGATCATTTGCGTACATATGTCCGTGATCACGCGAACCAATTATTATACACTTAACGGAATTTTTTTTACAAAAAACATGTAGCAGAATACATTTTGGCTTAAATTTATGACAAAATTTGATTTTATTGGATTTCTTTTAAAAAAGAAAGGAGAAAATATTGTTTTTTTTCAAAATTTCCGCTATGTTTTCGCTTATATCGCAAAAAATAAAAAACGGAGTCGCGAATAAATACCACCAAACTAAAGCTCTATTTGTGCGAACAAAATGATAAAAAATTAATTTGGTTACAGCATTGCATGACCGCGCAATTGTCACTGAAAGTGCGCGAGCGCTGAAAGCTGAAAATTGGTCTGGGCAGGAAGGGTGTTTAAGTGCACAGTAGGCAAGTGGTTAAATATGGTTTTGGTAAATCTAAAGGAAAGAAATCTACAAAAAATTGTATAGTGTGTATCCAGCTTATGTTTAAGGGAGAGTTGAAGAGTAATGTTGTGCACAGGGTGGAGAGAATTTCTTTTTTGAGTTTCAGATAGAGTAGGTAAGTAAAGCCTCATACACACGATCGGACTTTGTACAAACTTTCCCGTGGATTTTTGTACAAAGGGCGTTGGTCGTAAGTTTGTATTGCATACACACGATCTGACTTTTTGGGCAACAAACACGAACGTAGTGACGTTTTAACATACTGACGACACCTCAAAAGAGGATGTACAATTATTGTTGTCTGATCTTTTGCATTGGTTCTGAGCATGCGTGTTGTACTTTGTACAAAAGTCCTATGGTTTTCTGTACACAAAATTGGACTTTGCTCCATCAGACTTTTGTTGCCGGAAAGTTTGTCCGTTCCCACAGCCAACAAAAGTCCTATGAAAACCCGAAAAAGTTTGTTCGATGGAGCGTACACACGGTCGGATGTTGCCTTAAAACAGCTAATTTGCATGTTTGTTGTCAAAAAGTCTGATCGTGTGTACGGGCCTTGACACTGACTTGTATTTCCTGTCCCAGGGACACAACCGGAAGTAATTGCAGCTTTCTCCAAAATGAGGAGATCTGAGGCATTGTCACTGGACAACTGTCCTCATTGGAGAATTTTGTCTTTTTCGCTCTCCTTTTCTGGAGAAAACCCCTCACTTTTATCATTTTCACCAAAGCAATGGGGCACAGTCAAAAATAAAAACCTTGACGGAGATTTTAACATTTCCTCACACAATACAAAACTAGACAAAAAAGTTTTGGCCGGCGTTCTACTTTAATTACTGTTGGGGCCCATGCTTGAGTACTACAGACAATTAGTCCTTTTTTTTTTTCCGCCTGGTGTGTGAAACCTACTGTTGCATGCCTTGGTGCCTCTCAGTTGAGAACTCAATAAATAGACTGTTCCTATATAGCAAACCACCTGGGCCTCAACTCTGGTCTCTTTTTGCACAGTGTCTAACAAGAACATAATGCAAGTTGACGCAGAAACGGCGACATATAAGTTGCCGAATTAATGTAACCATTATTGTGCAATTAGGCTGACTGGCCAATGAGGAAGTGATCTTCCCACTGCTATTGTAATTGAGAACGAAAGGCTGAGGGCTCGCCAGCCAGATGGAAATTGTATTTTCCGTTACTCCTTGCATGCACATCTTTTTGGCTTCTAATTGTTACTTGAACGGCAAGTGACATTACCTGGCATTCGCATGGAGAGCGGTCATGACACAGCAGGCTGGGACGTGAAATTAGGCAAACAGGGGGGGGGGGGGGGGGGGGTTCAAGGAAAGAATCGTCTATTGAGATGCAGACGGGCTAGGCTGGCACAAGGCCAAGCTTGAACATTTTAATGAGACTTCTGCAACATTCTAACTGGAAACACATGACGTTTTAATTGTTCTACTCTCTGAGAAAAAGCTGAGCAGCTTAATGTATGTTGTAGAAAAAGCAAAGGTGTCGTAGCTGCAGCCTGTTTAGGTCGGGTTTTAATTTGCTTATTTATTGCTCTTTGAATTGATTTTTCTGGTTACAAGTGAGCATGGAAAATATAAATGTGTGCTCTCTCACTTAATAGCGATTGTTCTGTAACGCTCTTACTAGGAACTACTCCTTAATTTTAGTTCATAATCCCAAGTGATTTAAAACACAGCCACCTCTTGCTGATAACTGAATATCACACTTATCAGCCTTTGAAAACTTTTTTCTAATACATTTGACAGAACAATTTACAGAGTTAACCAATTGAACATATTTATTATTAGAAGTGGCTTTCACTTTAAATATGCTCTGTCCTTTTTATTTTATTTTAAAGGAGAACTGTCATGGGGAAATACGCAGCTATTGTTGACCTACCCGTGTATGTTTCTTATAACAAGCTCCTTAAGGTTTTTACTGGTTCTCTACGCCAGCCTTTTTCAACCCTGGGGTACCTTGAGGTTTCTTCAGGGGTGCCTTGGCAAAATGCCTAAAAATGGTTTAAAAATGTATACAAGCCAGCAGGTGGATCAAGTCTGCCTTTTAGTTATACAAAGCCACAGGTTTTTATTGTGCACCATTACAACCTTCCAGCCTTCGGCGTCCTAACAAACGTGATGTCATCAGTGTTGATAAGACGAATGTTGATTGCCTGCACAGCATCCTTGTTTGACCCTCCCCCGCACACTGGGGTTACATTAGCTGAGTGATGGAAAGAAACTGAGGGAGAGGAGAAACACAGGAATACTAGTTGGTACCAGTGTGCAAGAGTGTATTTTCTTTGGAGGAAAAAATCGCCGCTAATGTTGGGTGTCCTACGTGTGTCGATGCCGCTGCATTATGTAAAACTTCAGCTATGAGTAAGCACTCTTAGTAGTGTGAAATACATTAGCTATTTTCTATTTTCTTGCTTTGCTGTGACCTATTTTTGTGTGATTCCATATTTTACCAATAAAGGCTTTTGAATTTTTCTTGGAGTGCGGCCGTTCAGAGTCCTTAATTTGCATCTTCGTAAAACTTTTAGAACCGTTTTTTACATTTTAGAATGGGGTGCCTTAATTTTAAAGAGTGCCTTCACTGTAAATAAAGACTTAATGGCACCTTTATGGTGGCAGTTTCTTTAAAACTACCTGTGCCTAGTTCAGGAAAGTGTTACCCTAACCCTAACAGCTAGTTTGCAGATTAGAAAACAGGCAGCAATTAAGACCAACTCTAAGCCGGTATATAATGGCACAACAATACTCAGCTGGGCATGTCTGTGCTGGGAAGCTGTCTGACTCTGTCACCTCAGGGCAACCAAACTGATAAGAAACATTCAGATTTGGTGAAAGATTAGAGGAACTGAAATTATTCTTGCTCTAGAAAAAAGGAGATTAAGGGAAGATATGATCAACATGTATAAATACATAAATGGTCCATATAGTGAACTTGGTGCTGAGTTATTCACTTTAAAGCGGAGGTTCACACAAAAAAGGAACCTCCGCTTTTCGGAACCCCCCCTCAGGTGTCACATTTGGCACCTTTCAGGGGAGAGGGGGGTGCAGATACCTGTATAATACAGGTATTTGCACCCACTTCCAGGCATAGATATCCGCAGAATCTGTGGGTATCTACGCCACTTCCTGCCCCCCCCCCCCGCTGTCTGCTGGGAGACACACAGGTCCCAGAGACAGCAGGGACCATCCGTATTGCGCAGCGTGACTCGCGCATGCGCTGTAGGGAACCGGGAAGTGAAGCCGCAAGGCTTCACTTCCTGATTCCCTTACCGAAGATGATGGCGGCAGGAGCACCCGAGAGCCAAGCGACAGATCGGCTTCGGGTGCCGACATCGTTAGCGCCCTGGACAGGTAAGTGTCCATATTTTAAAAGTCAGCAGCTGCAGTATTTGTAGCTGCTGATTTAAAAAAAAATAATAATTTGGGGCGGAACTCCTGCGTTAATGTAATCACAGAGGACAAGAGGGTACATCTGGAGGAAAAGAGTGTTAACCTCCAAAAACGGAAAGGATTTTTCACAGTAAGATCAGTAAAAATATGTAATAGACTCCCTCACGAGCTGGTTATGGCCAGCTCAGCAGATTGTTTTAAAAAAGGCCTGGATTCTTCACTAAATGCACAAAATATAACAGGATACAAATATGTGTAGGTAAAGTTGATTCAAGGAATATCCGATTGCCTCTTGGGGGATCAGGAAACCCCCCTCCCACTGGAGTAACTTGCATCATGGGGTTGTTTTTGCCTTTCTCTGGATCAACTGTTGTTATAGGATTATGGGGTTGTTTATTTATTGGGATAGTTTTTGCCTTCCTCTGGATCAACAGTTGTTTTAGGATTATGTATATGGATGTGTTCTATTTGGGTGGGGTTTTTTTTCTGCGTGAGTTGAACTGGATGGACTTGTGCCTTTTTTCAACCACCCTAACTATGCGACTATGTAACCTTAAGGAAGGGTCCTTTGTGGCCATGAAATGTTGCTGGTATTTGTTATTGACTTAAATTTTTTGTATATAGCTTCTGCAATGTGATTGTGAGTGAGTGCTAGCATCTTTATCAAACTTTCTGGGAAACTGTCATGTATGTGACAGCTAACCGCATAGGGCTCTATTTCAGCGGCCGGGGCCAGTTATTGAACAAAAGCTAGCTGTAAACAAAGTGCTGGGGATAGTGGTGATGTCATTAGCCAAATATGGCAAGTTCAGGAAATTACTTGTGTCACTGGGTTGAATGGAGTCTGGTTGGGTGGATCCTGATGGGGAACTCAGAGACTAGTTTCCCATTTGGTCCACCTTACTTTTGAATAGTGGCTGTGTATACGCTTGCTGCCGTGCACTGTAAATCAACAGCCAGATGGACCCGATGGGGAAATAGTACCTCACTTCCCGCATCAGGCTCCACCCACTCCTACTGCAAAATTCCTGGGCCATGCACCTGTCTATGTGATGGATGCAGTGGGTGGGGAGGGAGGAAGGAGTGTCCTGTATGGACAACCATAGTGAGAAAAACACAAAGGATGACTTATTTTTAGTGGTAGCCTCCATGTTTATCTCAGTAGGTTTCCTTTAAGAAGCTGTGACTTTTATTTCAATATTTGGATAAGTATTCAAGTTTTTATTGTTGCCCTGGACTTGCTGGGGAGATTTTGCCCAACTTCATGCAGAACAAGAAATAATGGAGTGATTGTCACTTGGAAAAGGACGGAAGAGTAATAATAATTTGAGGGAGGTTCCTACTTTCCATATTTTACTTTACCAAGTCAATTTTGATGCAGTTTGTGTCCCCAATGGAGAGATTTCCCCGTGCTTCTTCTCCTGACAAAAAGTGAGAAATCTTCTCAGTGTAGACCCAGACTGCAAACAAAAACTTGACAGAGGTTCTTTTCCTTGGACACTGACACTTTTGTTAGATTTTGGCTTTAATTCAAAATCTCAAATTTTCCAATTGTTCCAATTTATTAGTAAATAATGTTGTATGGTTACTAAAATGAAATAATAAATAATTCTTTGTATTTTTTTTAAGGTGCCTCAGAGCTGGGCCCATTCTCAGATCCCAGGCAGTTTACAAGTATTTCTTCGTTAACGGAGAGTCGCTTCTCGAACCCACGAATGCACTACCCTGCAACATTTACTTACACTCCGCCAGTCACCTCAGGGATGTCGTTGGGTATGTCTGCAACCACTCACTATCACACTTACTTGCCACCTCCTTATCCCGGCTCCTCCCAGAACCAAAGTGGACCTTTTCAAACCAGCAGCACACCTTATCTCTACTATGGTACTTCATCTGGATCCTACCAGTTCCCTATGGTCCCAGGGGGTGACCGCTCACCATCTCGGATGCTTCCTCCATGCACCACTGCCAATGGCAGCACATTGCTAAACCCTAATCTAGGCAACCAGAATGACGGCGTTGATGCAGATGGCAGCCACAGCAGCTCCCCCACTGTGTTAAATTCTAGCGGTCGTATGGATGAGTCAGTTTGGAGGCCTTATTGATCATATGCTCCTTTCTGTGGCCTTAGACTATTTCAAACATTATTTTTTAAGAAAATCAGTACGTGCCTTAATCCTTTTTATATACGAATTTATATTTTGAGTGTGACTCAGAAAGACCTTGAAAATCTCATGCAATACAACTTACCAGTCAACAATTGTGCCATTTTGTTATAAAAAAGGGCTAAAAGCCACATTGCCTTAAACTATTTCTTTTTATTAATATTTATATTGAACTGAAGCATTCCAAAGAAAATTATAGTTTTTACGAGTATGAAAATAAACATCGTCAGATGTGACTTTTTGTGGGAGAAAGAAAAAAAGGAGAAAACTTTAGGAATTTAAATGAACGTGCTTTATGCAATACCAAAAATGCTGAAACCTGCCTTATGTACTGAAAAAAGGGAATTTTTCAACTGATACAGAAAGCTGCACAAAATGTACGTCTTATGAATTTTCTTATGAAATTTTTTGTTTTGTACAATTTAATCTGGATGATGGTACAGACTTTGAACATTGCAAAATGCACTTATCTCATATCTCAATTTCATTTTAATGCCTTAAAACAAAGCAAAGAAAAACATATACAATATGAATAAAAAACATTGCCTATGTAAACGAAAGAAAAGACAAAAAAAAAAAAAGAAGCAACAATATTAGCTCAAAACATATGAATTTAATGTTTATTTTTAAATTATCTGTATGTATAAACTTTGTTTATTTTGTTTGTTTGTTTTTTTTTTGTTTTTTTTACAAATTTTGACAACTTCACATTTTTAATTTATAATTATTTAATAATATTTGGACCCTTCAAGTGTTTGTTATGTTAAAATATGCTGATAGGTCCCTAAATATGTATTTTCATTTAATTTTACAGATTTTCTTTTTGAAAAGTTCACAAGCTCATAGTACATGCAAGTGTATAAACAAAGACTGATGGTTGTGTGTCTGTGCTCAGTGAAGTCACATATTTTGTGGGCTAAACCCCAATATATCAAACAAAGACTTTTTAGGCTGCTCAGATGTCGCTGGTGGCTAAGGGATTTTTTAATCTCATGATTAATGGGTTGAGTTCACAAAATGGCCATTCTCAGAGGATAAGGTAACTTAAAAGGGGATTTCTGCTATTTTTTTTTTTTAACTTTGCTTTAGCTGGGGGCTAACATTTTATATTTAAAACCATGGCTGCCAGCTTCCTCCAAAATGTTGAAAAGCTGGGCAGATCCAGACTACATTGAGTAATTGGATCCTGCTAAGACCTACGTAGGAAGGTGTGGGGCATATCAAAGTAAGCATTGTGTCCAAATATAGACACTTGCTCAGTGGTGAGGTATAAATGTCTATTTTGCCATTTGAATAACCTTCAATTTCTGAAATGTGGAGTTTGGGGGTGGGGGTTCTGATAGGAAATTAGCCTAAAAGAGATAAACAGTACTCACCTTACAGCCCCGGCTTGCTGCGGGTCTCCTTGTGTTTCCCATTTGGGCCCAGTATCCATTCACTGCAAGTGCCAGTGAAAGGTTTCATGGGGCAGAAACTTACAGGAGGTTGAGCATCCCACGCTTAATGAGCTTTGGGACTTGCAGGGAGCATATCTGTACTATTTAACATTTCTACTCACCCTGAACCTTGTGGTCCTCCGTATTTTATGAAAACAAGAGGTCTTAGCACTTGGAGGTATGCAATTTGGAGGCCTTTAAGGTGGCATAGCTTGAAAAAATTGAAGTGGTTGGTCCAAATATTTTGTGGTTGACCAGTTGGGCTAGACAAATGCTATGGTGTGTTCCATGAGGCATATTTTTTAAAGAAAACCCCTTTAATAACCCCTCAGGAATTGCAACCTGTAATTCCGTCTATCTGTGTCTTCACTGAGCATACACATGTAAAATGTACTATTCTGGGAATCTACGTACAACGTGCTAGAATGTCATCTAATGACAGGGTACATTTAAATATTTTGGCCTGAGCTAAAAAAATGCAAATATTATGTAGCAACATACAGATCAATTCACTCAAAAGTGTTTGAACTCATTTAAAGCTTTAAGCACTATTGTCGTTGTTATATGTAAAAGTATGCACTGCCTCTGTTATGTTCTTGCACTTCTCTGTTCCAAAGATTTGCCTTGTTTCTTGTCCTGAAAATCGATACATGTATTTAGTTATGAATAAACGGTACACGCACTTATTGTGGGTTAACACAGATGCTGTAAAATGTCACATTTTATGGGCCTTAAAAAAAAAAAAAATCAGTTTTGACTAAGAGTGTTGCCTCAATAGAGGTATGGTATGTACAAATTTACGGTACTGGTTGCACTACCATAAAAAAAAGTTGTGCTCAGGTTCAGTTTTAGGAATAAGCTGTTGCTTAGGGCACCATTTTGTATGAGGCTCCAATCTGAGCCGTATGGTACCAGTCTCAACCTTAGCTGCACTTATAGAACAGTGTTTTGTTTGCAAACATGTATTACAGCATAGGTTACCTTGCCTTGTTCTGGGTCATGCCTTTTGAAACCAGTGGCATACTTTGGCTATTATAGGCCCAGTGTAGAAATTTTCTTATCATAGGTGTCAAGCAGTGAGTCTACCACACTGTGCAACCTGTCAAGTGTCTTGGAAGCTCCAAGCATCAGGCCATCCCACTGCTTTAATCATCCTTCTTTGAAGCAATCTGGTGTTCTGGAAACACTAATTGCTGAACTATGTGTATAGGTAAGGCCACATTTCTTCAACCCCACCTACAGTAGGCTTCTTGCTCTTTCATACAAGGGCAGATATGTTTCAGAGTACAATGATGGAGTAAAGCTTCTTCCAACAGCACATATGGGTGATGCAGGTTGGTTCTTGGGAGAAAATGACATGACATTATGATTAGGGTAAATATAGGGTAATTTTTTTGCTCAATTAAAAAATAAAAATAAATTCAGAAAAACTTTAGCAACTAATTAACTCTACTTGCTGTGTTCAGAGTGAACCTATGAAGAAATATGGAAGCTGTCCTTGCTGACTTTGTTGCAAACTTGGGGCTGTCATCCTCATACTGGCTCCATTACCTAGGGGCTACTTGAACTGGAACTGCCATGTTGAATTTGATTCAGTCTGGAGACTTTACTGGCTCCATGCTTGTTCCAGGTAAGTAGCTCACTAAGTAGTGGATGGCAGCCCACAGGACATACTTCGTACATCCTACAGCTCTTTTCCCAGCTGGTGTGTTTGTGCTTCTTCAGATGTGCACTGCCAAGTTAATAGTTGAGGTCCTGGTCTGTATACAAGAGCCACTGACAAAAGCTTCTTCTTTGGTTACCACAGAGTTTACTACAGCGATCATTGAGGGATACAGTGTAATCATTTTGTTGTAGCGGTCAGCTACAGAAGATACATATATAATATATATATATATATATATATATATATATATATATATATATATATATATATACATATACATACATTTATTTACTGCTTAACATTAACCTGTGCCCAGATCATGCACACTAAAGTATTTGCAAACAAGCACTAAAAGCACTTTTAAACAAGCCCTAATTCATCTCTGTATCTATTGGTATTATGAAGAAATTCATTTTCAAATTTCAAAACACAGGAACTGAAATCAAATTTTTACTATCAGAGCATAAACTTGGTCTAATGTAAACAAACAGCAGGTGTTTCTAAGGCTGCCCATACATTATATAATTTTCCTTTAGATTTACCAAAACCATATAATATGAGGTCAAACCTAAACACATAGAGAGGTCAGTTAGGGCGTGTTTAAAGCTTATTTGCTGCTTGTTCAGAGTATGTAAATAGCTTGAAGATGAATTCCAAGTATGAATATTTTTATATAGTTACATTGGTCCAGGGATACCATACCTGTGGAATCCACCTAGAAGTTGGAAATCACTGTTGTAAACACTACTTTGCCTTTTATCAATGAAAGCAAAGCGTTCTCTGATTTAACGAGGTGGAAAGGCAGAGTAGTGATATCATGCTCTTCTCCTTGTCCAATCAGAGAATGCTTTGCATTCATTGAGAAAATACACAGCATTCTCTAAATGGCACCCGTTCCCAGCAGTCTACCTCCTGTTTTCACAATGTAGCAGGACAGTCACTCTGCATGGAGCCCAGAAGCTAGTGGCCATCACTGTAGTAGGGCTGTCTACAAGAATGATTTCCAGCTTCTAGAGGGATCCCACAGGTATGGTATATGCATAGTCCAAGCTAGACCAATGTAACTATGTAGAAATAACCATACCAAGATTACCATAACCATACCAAGATCTTTAATGTCCATAGTCTGGGCACATGTGCACTTTAATAAACCCCTAGGTAATTCTTAAAGGCCCTAATAAACTAAATTTCTTCAAGTTTGCAGCTTAACTATTTTTTCCAGATATCTGCAAACATGTATAATCTTTTTTTTTTCTCTACTTTTTATGCTTTTACAGTATTAACAAAACACCCACATTTTTTTTAAATTTTTGCTTTTATATACATCATGCGTTCTACCAGAAACATTATTTAATGTCATAATAATGAGGAAAATTACAGAATAAAATACACTTTGTAGTTATAGCAGTGTTCATTTTATCCTTTTGCCTTTAGAATTTACATACCGGTAAAGCAAAATGGCTATTGGAAAGGCAGCTTCACCAATATTTCTTCAAAAAATAAATACAAAACGTAAATGTATAATAGGTAACAAAAAATGATTTCCAGACCTATGGACTGAAATCTGAAATTTTAAAATTGAAATTGGTCCATGTGACAACTGAAGTGGTTAAAATAACAGCCAGCTTTGGACGCTCCCATAATTCTGACAAGTTCACTTGAAATCAACTGCTGCAACAATTCTGCATAAAATAAGCAGAAGTAAAATGATTTGTGTGAAAGTGACCTCCACTGCATTTACTTAACAAATGAAAATATGGTACTTTCCAGGTTCAGAATTGTGTACTCGGCACTAACAGGTACCTTAAATAATTTTTGATATTTAGAGATTTACTCATTCATTGCTCATATTTATAATTGCTCTTCACACATTTTCTAAATGATGTTTTTGACACTTAAAGGTCAAATTCACCCAGAAGGAATATTTCAATATTAGGTAGAGGTCAGCAGGGTGAACCAGTAGCTGGTTCCTTATAGCTCTCAATAAGTCTAGAGAAAAAGCCAAAGAGATCATGCCACTTGGATACACAATTCTACTGTCCCATCACATTGGTTATTGCTTTAGCCATAGAGGTTGTCATACTCCATATACTGTATGAATACATGGATAATTACAACAGGGGAGAATGACAACATGTTATAGACCACAATGAAAGGGGGATGTAGGACAACAAAGCTGTTATCTTCAGTGGTGAGAGTTTTTTTTGTAGGTGAAATCTATACAAAACTTGTCAATCTTTAGTGGAAGCCTTTAAGTGATCATATATGGAGTAGTATTTGGGGGAACCTAGCTTTTATTTATCTTTCATTTCTCCTGGAGACAGCAGTGTCAGTTATAGTGATACCTAAAAACTGAACAAATCAATGAAAACTCAGCACTTTCCTACATCATTGTTATGGGGAAGCAGTGTCCTATAATGCGTACACAAGGGGTGACTTTGACCAAATTAAAAAGTTACCTCCAATAGAGGGTGGGTGCTAAAAAAATCCTACTATCAGAACTTATATTTCTAGTGAAGTATTGTGTCCGAGTACATCTTACTGTTTAGGGTTGTCACTTCATATTAGTGGCACAATATCTACAATGGCTGCTGGCAGCATTAGCACAGTTTGCTCATATGGTGTTTGGCAGATTTATAAACAGTCTTGCATGGCAAGTTAGTGGAATAAAATCATTTTGAGCATCGGTGGTGGCACTAATTTATCACAAGTAAATAATCATTTCTGAATACCCAATATTAGAAAAACAAGTTATTCCAAACTCCTACTTAACGTTCAATCAATTTATAGGAGAAGTATGGACAAAGCTATTTTGGCTAAACTTCTCCTGTAGGTCACAGGAGTGCAGTTTGTTCTGCACTCCTGTGACCCCTTTGCAGCCGACAGCAGACTAAAGTCTGCTGATGTCACTTAAGCCTGTTCAGGCTCAGGAAAGATCCTGACTTTACAGTTGGGTCGCACCCAATGACTGGACTGGCAAATGGCTCGGCCTCTCAGTGATCCGCTGAGAGTCTCAGCCAGCCTCTCCCGCCCCTTCCACAGCCCAGCGCTCCAGTAAATGCTGGAGGGGCAGAGCAGAGAGCCAGTCACTGACAGTCACGGCTCTCTGCTGAAAGTGGAGGGGGTGAACTGAGTGATGAATGGTGTTTGATTGGTCAGTTCTCACTGCAGAGCCAACGGGGGGACAAATGCAGCATCGGATCAATGCTGCATCCACATAGGTGAGTATAAATGCTTATTAGTCCATACTTCTCTTTTAAACTCAACATGACGCCTAAAGGATAATCCCAATACTCAGCCTAACCCATAAATTGTCCTTAACATAGCCCCTAAACATTACTGCTAACCGAACCCACCTAAACCACAACCCTTAAACCTAACAGTTAATTTAAACCTACCCCAAACCGAAATCTTTAACCAGAACCTGATCTAACCATTAACCTGAACCGGATCTAAATAGAACCCCTAAATGTTACCCAATTCCGAACCCTAAAACTGAATGCTGAAGATTATTTTCTGGTCAATCAGTTTTTTTCAAAAATTTTCTTGGAATTTAGTGTCTTTTCCATAACTTTAAATAGCACGTGCATAGTTATTGAAAATTTTGCACATTATAAATCAAAATGCACACTTTTTGCACAGGCTGTCCCTGCATGATCCTTTATGAATCTCCCTTTTAGATTCTTATAATGTTTATTATATGCAAATGCTCCACAAGGTAGCGTGTTTGGGACCAAACCAATGTTTGAGAGAATATTTTCTTAGGTTACTTTGAATCTGTGCGATCACTCAGGTATTTCATAAGAACAATCTTAAAAGCTGGATGCCAAATTTGAAGGTTTATCCTGAGATCTATTTCTTAGCAGTGTTCTGTAGAAGCCCATGTACTCATTGTGGAGGGATAAGCAAGGTTTGTTTAGGGATTCACTGCATGTTCTTTACACATAATCCACCCTTTGGTCCCTTATAGCCCAAACAGAAAATGCTTGCTGTACTGCTATTAATCTATGTATGGTACATTATGTACATAGCTTGAATACAGATTACTGCATAAGCTGCCTGTAGGTGTTGTCACAATAAAAGGTATGTGGTATAGTGCTTCTCTCAGGGCCTGTTTAAGGGGAGTAGGGTCTCTATAGCAGGGGTCTCAAACTGGCGGCACTCCAGCTGTTTATGAAACTACAAGTCCCATGAGGCATTGCAAGGCTGACTCCCTCAGACAGAGGCATGATGGGACTTGTAGTTTTGCAACAGCTGAGACCCCTGCTCTATAGGTACTGCATTGGGGTAGGTTCTCTATGGTCACTGCAGTGGGGTAGTGTCTCTATGGCAACTGCAGTGTGGTAGTGTCTCTATGGTCACTGCAGGGGGTAGGGGCTCCATGTTACTACAGGGGGTAGGGAGTCAGTGATCACATAGGGTAGGGTTTCTATAGACACTGCAGGGGGGTAGAGTCTCTATGGCCACTGCAGGGTGGTAAAATCTCAATGGTCACTGTAATAAGGTAAGTTTTCCATCAGACTTGCAGCCATGTATGATCTGGTTGGTCACGGCAGTCTGTTGGAGGTTCTATGGGACCTCCAGTGGGTAAATGGAGAAATGCAGTAAAGTTTCTAAAGCCACTGCAGTAGGGTAGGGGCTCTATGGGAACTGCTATCTGTAATCATGTCCCTGGTTATCACTGTGTTAGCTATGGCCATATCTCTTGTAGTTTCATGGTGTGTCTTTGGCAAGTTCTGAAATCAAAATCATGTCTCCCTTATCTTTAGGTGACATAATTATGTATAAGGGAAACCTAACTGCTTCAGTCTTATTCCATTTCAAAGTTATACATTTAAAGGAGCAAGCTTATTTAATGGTTTCTATATCCCAATACAAATACTGTAGCTTTTCTCAAAGATATTGAACCTCATCAATCTATCTATCTGAAAGTTTATCGCAGCCAAACTTATAACTTTCTTCCTTTCCTCAATCGGGCAGGTTTGAACTTGGTTGGGTATTGTGGAGAAATACAGACAGTCCTTACTTCAAATTGTATTAAGGAATATTATAACCCAATATGGCAGCTACTGGCTGCTGGCACCTTACAAAACCTCTGGGTCATTGTTAACTGTATAGTTGTGCTCTTGACAACCCATTGAGCTCACAAACTGGATTACTCCGTTATGTCTGCATGACACTTTAAAACTCCACACACTCTTTTTTTCTTTAATTATAATAGTTATGCTTGTTGTTGCTCAACAAATGCATCTGCTCATGTTGCCAAGCTATTTTTTACCTAGAAAAATATAAATTTTTATGTTCTGTTTGCAATAATTCTCTTAGTGTACCAGTTCTCAGGAAGCCATGAATAACTGCGTCCTTAGTAATTAGTTAAAAGAAACCTTCCATGGGATAAATATGTAGGTTGCCATTGCTAAAGTCCTGAGGATAGTTCTATGTACCTGTGGCCAGACTATAGACATTAAAGTATTCACCTATTCTGAACAAGCAGTAAACTAACTTTAACTTAACTTTAAAACTAGCCCTAACTGATCTCTGTAGCTGCAAGTACAATGAAGTAATTTAACTTAAAAAAATCACAACAGAGACTCTTGGGCAGGATTCCCTTAACAACTTACAGTAATTGTTGTTTATTTATATTAGAAGGTAAGCTGCCTGTCAAATTCCTGATAAGTAGCAAGGGTTGATGAGCTGTTGATTTCAATGGCTCTGTTCTAAATTTTGAGCATTCATTTCTCCACAATGCCTGTAGCTACAGAGGTCAGTGCATGCTTTAAAGCTTGTTTACTGCTTGTTAAGAATTTGTAAAATTTTCAATGCTTTTGAAATAAAATACCATAAAACGTTAATGATGTCAGTACTTCTGACCTGCAGTTTTGTTCCAGGACAGTGCCTCAAAATTACCTTAATCCAGAGGATCACCTTCACTGCACATTTAGAGAGTAGTTGTCAGTAATAGAAGCCTAGTTATTTTGCTAATTAGAAATTTCTCCCAACTTTACTTTTATGTTTTATATTATGATTGCCTAAACTAGTAAATCATGCAAGATTAAGCACTGAGCTATCACCGATATGTCTTTTCTCTCTGAATTTTTATAATGTGTTTGTGTGTACTCTCATATTTGATCTATGCAGATTTTTGAAATGTACCAACGTTTCTTGTTTACAAAATTATATTATCTCTAATGTCAAAACCAAGGCAAAAAATACAGTAAAGAAGCAACTACTTTTTAAATAGTTACAGAGGTACTATTACATTGTTTGGGAAAAATTGTACCGAAAAATTTCTTAAATACAAAATGTTCCTGCATTGCCTTGTAAATAATGGCTTATATTACTATATTTCTGCTTTTCATGCACAGTTTTTTGCTTTGTACCACAGTGTCTGTGGAAATGTTTACCATAATTTGAAAGGGACTTTTTGTATTTTATTTTGCGTCTGTAAATTTTATTTTTTGCTCTGCACCTGATTATTATTATTATTATTAATATTATTATTGTTATTATTGTAATGTGGAAGTTTGAATTTTATTTCCAATAAATTTCCTTTTGATAAGTTTTTCTGAGTAATTTTTATTTACATGTTCTATTAATCAGATAGCTTTCAAGAAAAGGCAGGTCCAAATTTAAAGGCCGATGACACTCAAAACTGATTTAATCACGGGCATTGTATAAATAGTTCCATATTTCAAAAAAAGTCACATGCCCAAAAAAAAATTTCTAATCAATCCAGAAGAATGTGAAGAAAAAATATTTTTAAGAAGGAATCCCGAGCTCTAACAACTCAATGAAGGTCCTGTGTACAATCTGGGTCTAAAGATCCAAGGGACATGACACATTCTTCCCATAATACAACATCAAACATCATAATCGCATTCCCATTTTTATGCAAGGCTTTTATGAAGGAGTGGGGCTTCCCTTTTATTGTTTGAAGATTATGGCTATGGAGCAGACAGTGAATCGCTACCCTGCACCCATTGGCCTGAAAAGTGGGATGCAGGGTGTCTGCAGCTTTGGACTATAGTCTTACTCCCTATAATAGATTTTTCATGGGGTTTTAAAATCCATGTATATCCTCTAGTTTTTTCCTAACAGGAATTTGTAAGGCAAGTTGGCATGTTAAAAGTCTTAAAAGACATGTAATAGACATGTACAGTAAATGCAGATCAGAAGCTGGATTTCTCCTGCACCCTTCTAGCTAGTGAAGATACAAATTAAGGACTCTGAACGGCCGCACTCCAAGAAAAATTCAAAAGCCTTTATTGGTAAAATATGGAATCACTCAAAAATAGGTCACAGCAAAGCAAGAAAATAGCTAATGCATTTCACACTACCAAGAGTGTTTACTCATAGTGTGAGTAAGCACTCTTGGTAGTGTGAAATGCATTAGCTATTTTCTTGCTTTGCTGTGACCTATTTTTGAGTGATTCCATATTTTACCAATAAAGGCTTTTGAATTTTTCTTGGAGTGCGGCCGTTCAGAGTCCTTAATTTATATCTTCATCAGCTTGTGCCGTGCCTGCACCTGGGTTCTCTAACCATAGGAACAGCTGTGGGATTGAGTTTGGGTGGATCATCCTGGAGCGGTGGATCTCTCCACCCTACTAGCTAGTACTGGAGGAGGTGGTTGAGACTGAGCCGGGCTTTTACAACATTTCCCTTGGTTTATGCAGATAATATGCTCTGAATTTAAAGAGCTGTGAGCAGGGATAGGTGCAGCTATTTACTGATAGGGCTAATCAATGGCACCAGAATCTAAGCAGTTACACCAGCAGGAAGGATGACAACATTGTCGCGATTTCATTGCAGAAATAAAATCTCTGTCACACTATCAAAGTACAACTCCAATTCCCAAGTTGGGACGCTGTGTAAAATCTTCATAAACACAGAAGGCAAAGGTTTGAAAATCTCATAAACCCAAATTTTGTGTGTGGTGCGGCACGCTCTGTGATCACTGAGTCAATAAGACTCGGCTGATCACAGATCTAAGTAAGGGGTCGATTCCGGCCCCTTACCACGTGATCAGCTGTTGGCCAAGGACAGCTGATCACGTGATGTAAACAGAAGCTCGGTAATTGGTATTTCTTTTTCCTCTCTCTGTCAGTGTGACATCGGTCCCTCGCTCAGAAAGCCGCGGCTGTGCCCACCAGTGTCACCTGCCAGTGCCCACTGTGCCACCTACCAGTGCCACCTATCAGTACCCCCCAGTGCCACCTACCAGTGCCCACAGTGCCACCCATCAATGCCCACTGGTGCTGCCAATCAATGGCCATCAGTGTCTAATAATCAGTGCCACAGATCAGTGCTGCCTATCAGTGTCACCTACTAGTGCCCAACGGTGCCACCCATCAGTGCCCCTTATCAGTGCCCCCTATCAGTGCCACCCATCAGTGCCACCCATCAGTGTCACCTATCAGTGCCACCTCATCAGTGCTTATCAGTACCACCTATTAGTGCCCAATAGTGCCACCTTATCAGTGCCTATCAGTGCCCATCAGTGCCACCTATCAGTGCCCATTAGTGCAGACTCATCAGCGCACATCAGTGAAGGAGAAAAATTACCTGTGTTTATAATGAACTATGAAAGTTTTTTTTTTCTTTTCAAAATTTCGGTCCCTTTTTGTTTTATTTAGCAAAGAATAAATAAAAAAAAAAAAATCCAGCAGCAATTAAATACCACCAAAAGAAAGCTCTATCTGTGTGAAAAAAATGATAAAGATTTAATTTGGGTAAACTATAGCATGACCGCATAATTGTCATTCAAAGGGTGACAGCGCTGAAAGCTGAAAATCGGTCTGGAAGTGGTTAAGAAAAAAAAAAAGATAATTTTAAAATTGATTGCAGCAAAAAAAAATTGGATTTAGATATTGTTAAACTCGTTATGCCCAGTACAAGCAGCAAAATGTAATGGGTTCTGGTAAGAGATGCCTGTCGGAACATTTGACTGCAAAAAACTGACCATGGTGTGTTCTCCTGCTTTGTGTGGTCAGTTTTTAATCGGAACGCAAGTGGACTAGCAGGAACAACAGGGATTTCACATTAAGGAAGTGATCCAAAGAGAACAGAATACATTCTCATACAAGTACATGGTACAGCAAGCACATATCAGGAATGTGAAGTGTTGGGGTAAGAAACGCTTTAATCCCTCCACCTATTAGCTTGTTTCTTATCAATAAATGTGTAGGACACCTGTTGGCCCCATGTACTGCCCATTTCTCTAGCACCCTGAGTGCTACTATAGATGTAAATGGGAAGCTGTTGACCTACATTGGACATACTCTTCAAATAGGAGTTTTCACTTCTACTGAAAAACTGCCTATGCAGCTAAACTGTGCCTATAAATAAAAGCAAACTGCTATGACCAAAGTGAGATATTGTCCTTTGCTATAGGTTTGGTCCATTTAAGTACTTCCTGCAGCCTGGCCAAACAATTCCCAAAGATGGCATCGTCCTGCCCTACCTTGCTGCTAGAATGTTGCTAAGACACTCCCAGCCAATTCAAAATCCATTGCATGCGCTCTCTCTCCTCTGTTGCAGTAGCTCGGAGTTCAGTGATGCTACAACAGAGGAGTTGGTCAACTGTGTGCGCTGTTGTTTGAAACTCACTTCTTTGATGGTGGGGTGAGCAGTAAGGGCTGGGAGTTTCTTAGCAATCTCCTAGCAAGGCAGGATAACATGATACCATCTCTGGGAGTTTTTTAGCCAAGCTGTGGGAGGTATGTAAATGGTCTAAACCTATAGCACTGGCATTATCCAATTATAGCCAAAGCTGCACCATTAGTTTTTATCTACAGGCGCCTCTTACCTGGATAGGCAGTTTTTTTGTTTTTTTTTGTTGGTAAAGGTGAACCCTTTTAAAGTCTAAGTTCAGGTAAAAAAAACTTTTTAAATCACACAAGGCACAGTACTTACATTAAGGCCTCATTCACATGGGGCCATTAGCTCTGTGTTCTGCACAGGGCTATCGTTTCACAGCATGGGGATGCACAGGTGTTGCATCAAATTGCCAGCATCAAATTGTTTTCTATTGGGACACACAGATGCATGGACACAGCCACTGTGTACCAATATGACATATGGGTGCGCCCAGGTGTGGGTCCCTGAACTCACCCTGTGTGCATTTGGTGACCTGCACTCGCATGGACCCGCCTGTCATAATGGGACACAGTGTGCAGCTGCGTGTCCCAATAGACATCAATGGGATGCTGGTATGGGGATGCACGCAAAAGTGTGTAAAATATTTTTATTGCACCAGTAAATGTATAAAAATGCACTTACAGCTTTTAAGGATAGACAAGCATGTATCTCATGTGGCCAGGAACTGCCGCTGGCTCATCCAGCATGCGTTCCACCAGGACTGAAAATAACATGCTGGAAGTCTCGCCCTACACGTTTTGTCATATATATGCAATGCCTTCAGGAGCAACTTATCTTTTTAATGTCATAGCAATGAGGTTTTGAGACTCTGAGTGGACCTTTTGGAGGTAATAGTGGGATCGGCTGGAGTGTTCTTAAAGCGATATCCCTTGACATTGCTGACAGCTGGATGATGAATCTTTTATCTTTAAGGCTGGCCATACATGGTCGAATTTCAAAAGAATTTTCTTTTGAAAATCAGAATTTTCGTGCGTTTTGTGATCCGATGGTGCCACTATTGATTTTGAAATTCGGCCAACCAAGCCTTCAATTTCACCTCATGTTGCTACAGAGAAAATTTTTCGTGGCTGGGAATCTTCTTTTCTTTCCAGGAATTGTCTTTTCTTGCACATGCGCATTTCTTTTTCAATTACATTTCTCGCACGATTCTCCCATCATTGATTAGAAAATCTTTTGTTTTTTAAAAAAATTCTAACATGCCCGATTACTAAATTTCGATGGCCGCACAAAAATCAGCCATTGCAGCAGCCCACTAATGGTGTAAAATTCGAACGAAAATTCTTAGATAAGATTTTGTTTCACATGTCAATTTGTTCTGGTGAGTGTGGAGTGTTTACACAAGAGCATAGTGGAAAGGTGCACTACTATTATATGTATATATATATATATATATATATATATATATATATATATATATATATATATATGTGAGAAGATAGGTGAAGTTGTATGGACTACTCCCTAATTGGGCCATACGACACCTGTGGGAATAACGGACTATCTCGATACCCATACATTGAGACAATAAGTATATAAAATTTTCAATTTTTATTAAAAGAATAACAAAAAAATATACGAATAAACATTTATATGTAGCCCAAACGTAGGGCTGCAATGACAATATTACATTGATTAAGACAGACAAATATAGTTTACATAGTTCCAAGATCCCTTGTAGGGGAGGAAAAAAGGATGCCAATAATGTTTCTCAACTAGTTTCGCGAAAAATCGCTTCTTCAGGAGATTTTAGGGCATCTGGGGCAAAAGAAAATATCATCTTAATGCTATGAAACAGCTTTTTATTACATTGAGACCAATGACACTGGTAAAAATTTATGATAATAACAGTGGGAGTAGACTGGGGTAGACATCACTCACCGCTCGGGTCCCTCGGGGATCCAGAAGGGGGCACCTGGGGTCCCCACAAGGGGGATTTCCCACCCAGGGCGGACACGGGAGGCTAAATGTGTGGTAAATTGCAATTAGTGCCGCGGGTAGGTAAACCAAAAACATTTGGGAGAATAGATATGAGTAAATTGTGCTTGGTCCAAACGATAATGCCAAGGGTTGGGGGAGAGGGAGGGGAAGGGTAGGAAAAGAGGGGAGGGGGGGAGGAGAAAAAGGGGGGGGGGGAATGAATGTAGGAGTGAGAAAAGAAAAGGCGAGAGAGGAGAGAAGGGGAAGGAGGGGGGGGGGGGGGGGGGGGGAAGGGGGGGGGGGGGAGGGGGGGGGGGGGGGGGGGGGGGGGGGGGGGGGGGGGGGGGAAGAAAGGAGGGGGAGGGGGGACCCAGAATATGGGAAGAGTTTGGCAGGTTACGGGAAGGAAAGGGGGAAGGGAAGGGAAGTCTGGGGAGGAAAAAGAGGAAGAAAGGAGGAAAGAGGAAGGGGGAGGGGAGTTGAGGAGATAGGGGGGGGGGGGGGAAAGGAAAGAAGGAGGGGGAAAAAAGAGGGGGGAAGAGGAAGAGGAAAAGAGGAGGGGGAGGGGGGGAGAAAGAGGAGAGGGGAGTGGGATGGGAGATGGGAAAAGAGGGGGATGACAAGGGAAAGGTAGAGGAAGAAGGAAAGGGGGGGGGGAGGAAAAAGGGGGGGGGGGGGGGGGGGAGAGGGAAGGGAGGGGGGGGGGGTGAAAAGGGGGGAGAGGAATAGGGGGGGGGGAGGGGAAAAAAGGGGGGGGGGAGGAAGAGCGGGGTGCTGGGTTAGATGGGGAGGAAAAAGTGGCAGGGCATTTGGATAACCACTTGATTAGTGTTTAAGAGAAAAGAAAAAATACCTACCCTAAAGCAACTGCAATCAGGCTAAGAATGCACCCGGGATTCAGGACAGTAAGGGTTGAGTTATAAGCTCCGGTCACGGTCCTCCAATAGTAGGGGGAACCTTACTAAGGTAGTAGGGTTAAGGTTGAGGTAAAGCCTTTGGTATAGTGCCGATGTTACAGTATAGGTCCTGTGAGTATTGAGGGGGATAATATTTATCAGCTTGTTGTACATATTACAACACTGGGCAACGCAGCAAGGAAGGGGGGGAGAAGGTAAAGATGTACTTACCGTGTTTAGTATAGTCCAGATAAGTCCCGGGTGCTAAGCCTGCCGTGAGTAAAGGTGGCTAAACAGCCACCTTATAAGCCTCCAACCCGGATGTCAAAATAGGTCGGCGCCGTGGCGCCGAACAGTGACGTCACCGGGTCCGCCGCTCCCAACGTGCGCGCGCATCATCATAGAGGTATGCGCGCACGTTGACCCCTATCACAACATAGTGTGAGGAGGGGAAACACCGCGAGAACTCCCTTGTAAGGGAGATTGACTCGCTGTGTTGGAGAGGCGCGTGTCCGCCCTAGGGAGAGTTAACTCTTTGTGTCCCCACTGGACACCTCAATAGAGAAACCAGAGCGGAGAGTGAGGGATTGTAAACAATCAATGTAATACAAATGAATGGCTATAAACATTTGAGCGATACCAATGGGTTACAAAGGGGTTATATTGGGACAGAGTGGGTGCCGCAGTGCTAAGGGCGCACAAAATTTCAAGTGTGTCCCGTCACAGCGGGATCCGTCGGTCCCAACTACAAATATCACAAATAAAGACATTTAATAGATTATGTACAAATTCTTTGGGTCAAAAAACTCACCATAAGCTTTCATAATTTGTGGTCTGTAAAGAATATAGAGATTCAGGAGCTGAATATAGAATACAACAGCAAGTTAAATGGCTTATCAAATCTGGGTCACATAACCACAGGCTTTGGGTGGACAATAGGATGTTAGCAGTGTTCAATCGGACCCAGGAACATTGTGATGGAGTCCCAGAAATAGCATGTATACAGTATGGATTGTTTATTTGAGAAAATATTTATAGGTGTGGGCCTCATTGAGTCCTGGGGGGGTGAGTGCATCGAGTCTCTCTATCCAGAGTGATTCTCTTTTTAGAATTTCCCGATCCCAATCACCCCCCCTCGGATTTTCCGCGATCACTTCGAGTACAAAGAATTTGGCTACTTCGGGTTTGTATCTATGGTGGATACCAATATGTCGGCCCACCCTACGTTTGGGCTACATATAAATGTTTATTCGTATATTTTTTTGTTATTCTTTTAATAAAAATTGAAAATTTTATATACTTATTGTCTCAATGTATGGGTATCGAGATAGTCCGTTATTCCCACAGGTGTCGTATGGCCCAATTAGGGAGTAGTCCATACAACTTCACCTATCTTCTCACATTAATTGTTTAGGATGATGATACCCACCCCTACCCTCCTTGTTCTACTATTCATTAGAGGCTACAACTAATATATTCTCATAATTAGGGTGGATTAAACACCCAGGGCCTGTAATTGACCCGATTTTTTCCTCCATTTTCCCCTCCCTATGCCTCTTAAAACATAATCTTAACTTGTTTAACTAATTAGATTTGATCTATTCTTGATCTATTCAAGTGTTACAAATTCTCTAAATTCTCACCTTTTCTTTCTAGTTCTAAATTTATCCATTGGAGCCTTTAGAGACCAGCATTTCTTTGGCCCTCAGCTCTGGGCATCAACTATAGACACCTGTGGGAATATGGACGTTCTCGGCCCTGCCTGGGATGATTTCATGTCAACCATTGAGACAGGTTGTCTAACCAATCAAAAAACCGAAGATGATATTAAAATGTTTTTAGACAGGATGTTTAATTTGTTAAAAAAGAAATCC
This sequence comes from Lithobates sylvaticus, assembly GCA_028564925.1. Lineage (NCBI taxonomy): Eukaryota > Metazoa > Chordata > Amphibia > Anura > Ranidae > Lithobates > Lithobates sylvaticus. The sequence goes on along the minus strand of CM053028.1, from coordinate 503,756,871 downwards.
CACCTCCATTGGCACACTCATTACTTTGAACAATATATTAAGGAAAAAGTTTGCCCTCTTGGGCTACGTATTCAAATATTTCCAACGATCAAAGATCCGTCCCCTGATTTTAAAAAATCTTGGGAAAATATACTAACTAAATGCAGTGTGGAACTTATGATTCAGCTAACCTCCCAATACTATATCGATATGAAAATACTCGAAGGCGAAATTGATCGCCTCAACACCCAATTCCCCAAAATTATTGATTCCCCCTCCTTTAGAGAGAAATGGAAAGAGGTTAAAGAACGTTTGGAAGCATTAAATAAGGACATTATCATAAAAAAACAAGGAAAATTTGTCCAGGACAAACTTGCCTTCTCGGAAGGCTATGCCTATAAATGGGGCAGTAGACAATCAACTAGAAGAACTACACGTAATAGGGCACCAAAGGGCACCACCACTGCCACAGACTTAACCGAATCTGATTCGTCAATCTCTTCACTTTCTTCACAGGTTGCATTATTGTCCACACGAGCACGTGCACCGGGTATCCCCCGCAAGAGGTCACTTACCGGTGAGAATCACCCTACTAAAGAGCCTAAAAAGGGTAAAAAACATTCTAAGCCACCAAAATCGACAGGCCTACCTAACTCTGGGGCGCACACCCCCACCACCAACCCACAATCCACTTTGCATCACATCATTCCTAAAATACTCAACACGAATACACAAACCTTATTCCCAAACGGGGGGTTTTTTACCACCGGCAACCCAGGAAACCAATCGGAGAGGAAGCCTGGACTCATATATTCTCAAAACTCCAGCACCCAGCCACATACAGTAACCCTTTTGTCCCCAACACCAAAGTCAAGTACTGAAAATCTGAATATCATTAACCTTACTCCCTACTCCCTCACTAAGGAGGAAGAGTCCGTATTACAACTGGGCTTGGGCTTTTGCCCTTCCCAACCCATTGACATATATGATTCAATTAAAGATCTTTATTTATTTGCCCGTAACCTTACATATCGCTTTATTTTCGATAAAGACCGCTACAATCTAAACCTTGAAAAACAATTGGCCGAAAAAACAAAAAATTTTTCCATGCGGGAATTTAGAGCTCTAAGAGACCTCATGCTGCTGTATGAGGAGGGTTCAACAGAAACCTCGGAAGTAGGAGAGGGAGAGGCCTCACGGCCCCCCCCAACATCTTCCCCTGGCCTAACAGCTACTCCACAAACACCCTGTCCTATTAACAACAAAAACAAAAATAAAAATACTAAACTTAAACTTACCTCTCGGGCTTTCCCTGACCTAATGACCTGCCCTGCCATATGGGCATTTGTACATGAATGTATTAAGTCCCTAAAAAAACAAAATTGGCCAGAACTCCCTTCCAATTTGAACATCAAGCAGAAAAAAGCTATTCGGGCTTTACATAACAAAGAGGACCTCATTATCAAAAAATCAGACAAAGGGGGAAACCTAGTGCTGTTGACACATCACCAGTATCAAGCGATGTGCCTCAAGGTCCTCTCTAATCCCATATGGTATGCCCCTATCAGTCCTCTTACGGTACAGGATTTCATTACACAATTCCGGCACCTTGTAACAGGAGCCTACTGGCAAGGATTAATTGACGAGGACACCTTCAAATACATAAATACACAAAAACCCAGAGACCCTACTTTCTATACCCTGCCCAAAACCCATAAGAGCCTAATAAACCCTCCAGGTCGTCCGATTGTATCGGGCATGGGATCCTTAACAGATAATGCTAGCAAACTTGTGGACACTTTTCTTATGCCACATGTACTAAGTTTACCGTCGTACATCAAAGACACCACGGACCTGCTCCGCCATATTGAGGGGGTCCAGATCCCTCCGGACGCCCTCCTCGTGGCAGTTGATGTCGAGGCCCTCTACTCGAGCATCCCCCACGAGCAGGGCGTCCGGATGGCTGGAACCTTCCTCATGGAGCAGGACCATAACACTTGGCCCCTAAACCATTTTATTCTCCAGCTTCTTGAATTTATATTAACGAGAAATTTCTTTACATTTATGGACCAATATTATTTACAAACCCAAGGGGTAGCAATGGGTACATCTTGTGCACCCTCCTATGCTAACCTCTATTTGGGAGGCTGGGAACGTTCGATATTTGGTGATGAGGCACTGCAATCCTTTTTAAACCATGTACTATGCTGGTACAGGTATATTGATGACCTGTTTATCATTTGGACCAGTTCACCTCAAACCCTCACCCAATTTATCGAACAACTCAACATTAACTCATTTAACCTCACTTTTACATTTTCATTTGACCCCAAATCAATACCATTTTTAGATCTCCTTATTTGTAAAAACAGTTCTGGCGGGTTGGTTACCAATCTCTTCAGGAAACCAACTGCCGGTAACACGCTGTTACACGCCACTAGCTCGCACCCTCGTCCCTTAGTGCGCAGCATCCCGTATGCTCAATATCTGAGACTGAGGCGCAACTGCACCGAGGACTCGGATTTCCGCATACAGGCAGCCGCACTTCGGGAACGCCTCCTTGCCCGCGGGTATACCCGCACCAACCTAAAAAAAGCCTTTAATAAAGCATACGCCAGGACACGTCAGTCCCTACTATATGGGTCCCCCCGCCCTGAACACCCAGCCACCGTTAAAATTGTTACCAAATTTTCCATTCACCATAATATTTTCCGCAGCATTCTGTCGAATCACTGGCATTTATTGACCGATCATCATACCCTCGGCAAATACCTTCGGCCCACCCCCGAACTAGTTTTCAAAAAAGCAACCACCCTTGGTGACCAACTGACCAGCAGCCACTATCTGAGTGACCCACGGCCCCGTCTGGGCCCTAAAGGTACCTTTAGATGTGGAGATTGCCCTAAATGCCCATGGATTTTAGAGGGTACCTCATACATCCTCCCCAATGGCGAAATTTTCTACCCTATGCAACACGCCAATTGTAGTACCAGAGGCGTAGTATACCTAATGGTTTGTTCCTGCAATGCCTTTTATGTAGGGAAGACTGCTAGGGAACTGCGCCAAAGAATGGGAGACCATCTTTATTATTCTTCCAGTGGCAAATTAACCTCGGTGGGCCGACATATTGGTATCCACCATAGATACAAACCCGAAGTAGCCAAATTCTTTGTACTCGAAGTGATCGCGGAAAATCCGAGGGGGGGTGATTGGGATCGGGAAATTCTAAAAAGAGAATCACTCTGGATAGAGAGACTCGATGCACTCACCCCCCCAGGACTCAATGAGGCCCACACCTATAAATATTTTCTCAAATAAACAACCCATACTGTATACATGCTATTTCTGGGACTCCATCACAATGTTCCTGGGTCCGATTGAACACTGCTAACATCCTATTGTCCACCCAAAGCCTGTGGTTGTGTGACCCAGATTTGATAAGCCATTTAACTTGCTGTTGTATTCTATATTCAGTTCCTGAATCTTTATATTCTTTACAGACCACAAATTATGAAAGCTTATGGTGAGTTTTTTGACCCAAAGAATTTGTACATAATCTATTAAATGTCTTTATTTGTGATATTTGTAGTTGGGACCGACGGATCCCGCTGTGACGGGACACACTTGAAATTTTGTGCGCCCTTAGCACTGCGGCACCCACTCTGTCCCAATATAAACCCTTTTGTAACCCATTGGTATCGCTCAAATGTTTATAGCCATTCATTTGTATTACATTAATTGTTTACAATCCCTCACTCTCCGCTCTGGTTTCTCTATTGAGGTGTCCAGTGGGGACACAAAGAGTTAACTCTCCCTAGGGCGGACACGCGCCTCTCCAACACAGCGAGTCAATCTCCCTTACAAGGGAGTGCTCGCGGTGTTTCCCCTCTTCACACTATGTTGTGATAGGGGTCAACGTGCGCGCATACCTCTATGATGATGCGCGCGCACGTTGGGAGCGGCGGACCCGGTGACGTCACTGTTCGGCGCCACGGCGCCGACCTATTTTGACATCCGGGTTGGAGGCTTATAAGGTGGCTGTTTAGCCACCTTTACTCACGGCAGGCTTAGCACCCGGGACTTATCTGGACTATACTAAACACGGTAAGTACATCTATACCTTCTCCCCCCCTTCCTTGCTGCGTTGCCTAGTGTTGTAATATGTACAACAAGCTGATAAATATTATCCCCCTCAATACTCACAGGACCTATACTGTAACATCGGCACTATACCAAAGGCTTTACCTCAACCTTAACCCTACTACCTTAGTAAGGTTCCCCCTACTATTGGAGGACCGTGACCGGAGCTTATAACTCAACCCTTACTGTCCTGAATCCCGGGTGCATTCTTAGCCTGATTGCAGTTGCTTTAGGGTAGGTATTTTTCCTTTTCTCTTAAACACTAATCAAGTGGTTATCCAAATGCCCTGCCACTTTTTCCTCCCCATCTAACCCAGCACCCCGCTCTTCCTCCCCCCCCCTTTTTTTTTTCCCCCCCTATTCCTCTCCCCCCTTTTCACCCCCCCCCCCTCCCCTTCCCTCCCCCCCTCCCTTTCCCCCCCCCCCCCCCCCTTTTTCCCCCCCCCCTTTCCTTCTTCCTCTACCTTTCCCTTGTCATCCCCCTCTTTTCCCATCCCCCATCCCACTCCCCTCTCCTCTTTCTCCCCCCTCCCCCTCCTCTTTTCCTTTTCCTTTCCCCCCTCTTTTTTCCCCCTCCTTCTTTCCTTTCCCCCCCCCCCCTATCTCCTCAACTCCCCTCCCCCTTCCTCTTTCCTCCTTTCTTCCTCTTTTTCCTCCCCAGACTTCCCTTCCCTTCCCCCTTTCCTTCCCGCAACCTGCCAAACTCTTCCCATATTCTGGGTCCCCCCTCCCCCTCCTTTCTTTTCCCCCCCTCCTTCCCCTTCTCTCCTCTCTCGCCTTTTCTTTTCTCACTTCTACATTCATTTCCCCCCCCCCCCGTTTTTCTCCTCCCCCCCTCCCCTCTTTTCCTACCCTTCCCCTCCCTCTCCCCCAACCCTTGGCATTATCGTTTGGACCAAGCACAATTTACTCATATCTATTCTCCCAAATGTTTTTGGTTTACTTACCCGCGGCACTAATTGCAATTTACCACACATTTAGCCTCCCGTGTCCGCCCTGGGTGGGAAATCCCCCTTGTGGGGACCCCAGGTGCCCCCTTCTGGATCCCCGAGGGACCCGAGCGGTGAGTGATGTCTACCCCAGTCTACTCCCACTGTTATTATCATAAATTTTTACCAGTGTCATTGGTCTCAATGTAATAAAAAGCTGTTTCATAGCATTAAGATGATATTTTCTTTTGCCCCAGATGCCCTAAAATCTCCTGAAGAAGCGATTTTTCGCGAAACTAGTTGAGAAACATTATTGGCATCCTTTTTTCCTCCCCTACAAGGGATCTTGGAACTATGTAAACTATATTTGTCTGTCTTAATCAATGTAATATTGTCATTGCAGCCCTACGTTTGGGCTACATATAAATGTTTATTCGTATATTTTTTTGTTATTCTTTTAATAAAATTTGAAAATTTTATATACTTATTGTCTCAATGTATGGGTATCGAGATAGTCCGTTATTCCCACAGGTGTCGTATGGCCCAATTAGGGAGTAGTCCATACAACTTCACCTATCTTCTCACATTAATTGTTTAGGATGATGATACCCACCCCTACCCTCCTTGTTCTACTATTCATTAGAGGCTACAACTAATATATTCTCATATATATATATATATATAACATTTTTGCGTGACTGAATAAGGACACGGCACACAAGAACCTTTTTGATTGTGTTTTAGTAGACTTTTGTTGTAAAATGCAAGTGCAACACACTGTTGTGTTTAAGTAAAAATTTTTATTAACCCCTTGAAACTGGTAAATTACAACTGATGGTGTGTGTGTGTGTGTGTGCGTGTGTGCATGTGTGTGTGTGTGATGGGGGGGGGGGGGGGGGGGGCTGCGTGCAGTAGACAGACTTTCAGCTAGTACTGAACATATACGTATACTTTCAGCTGATTGCATTCTCATATAGATCTGGAAAAAAAAGTGTAAAATTACGATAGTTTTCTCTTAAACATCCTGCAGTTTGAGTGCAGAATAAACAGGCCACTTTGCATGTGATTGAAGCTTTCAACCAGTGTAAGACATTCTGTTTGCAAACAGTCATAACATATTAGTCATCAGGCCTGGTGACTGTGCGCAGATTTAAAAGACATTGCTGAATGTAAGAGCCACTTAAATAATTAATCTCTCCGCCATGTAAACAAAGCAAGCGCTGCTAAAATGTCAGTGGCTTACAGCACCCAATTCCAACAGCGCCCTCGGTTGTCACCACGGACATTGTGCAAATTATTAGCCCAGACAGAAACTCGTAGGACTCTGCCCTCCCTCCGTGTTTAAGGACTTCCTCATTCATAAAGCCCTTTGATGTGTGTGGTTTTCTGAGAGCATTAAAAGCCTACGCTGATTGTGGTGGCACTGCAACGCCATCATTATCCCTGTAAAACAACAGACCTGTTTGGCAAAGGGGAACAGGGGAACGTCACCCGAAATGTTCCAAGCTGCAGAAGATGTGACGAAAAGAAACATACGGACTGAGTTTATTTTACTATTCTTGTTTTTTTTGGATTTGGATTTGGTTCTTAAAATTATGAATGGCAGTCCAAAACCGGGGAAACCATAGAGATGGAAAATCAGTGTTTATATATTCTGATGAAGGAGACAAAACATGGGCGTCCTGTGGATGTGGTTATATCTGAGTCGTGCCATGGAAAAAAAGGGACTTTTGTATAAGAGAAATGCTTTAAAGGGGTTTTCTAGCTTACACTGTGAAACATCCAACCCTCCTTAAACAAACAAAAGTCCATGTGATTTTTCCCCCTTCCAGCCATCCTGATCTAGTTAGGTGAGTCCTGTCACATCGCGCTTGCGCGTTTGCGTGCACCCACCGTCGTGCATCTGCGTGCACGCATGTGCGTGGGGATTTCGTCTGGCGCAAACATGACGAGTGCTAGCAGGATTGCCCATTCTTTGGCCATTTCCCTGACAATGGTATATTCATGAGAATCGCTTCTAACTAACTGTAGTTTTGCATGTTCGACTAGCTAACTCATAACTTCCTGATATGGCAGTGATTTCCTAAGGCTGGGGCATACTCCGCTGGTGGGGCTCATCTTCACTATATGGGGGAGCTGAAAAGTTCAGGATTTCTGTACAGAACTGTCTTAGGCAAGACTAGGGTCACATGGTCCAGTGCGAACAGTGCAGCTAGTAGCATGGTGAAACAATCTGTGTGACCTTCTATGTATTTCTTAGGACATCTCGAAGAAGACAACAGGCTCAATTCACAAGGCTAAGAGACCAGGATAAGCATACTAATTTTCAAAAAGACTGCAGTTATTTTCAAATAGGTTCAATGAGATTTGAAAATTACAGTCATAGTTTAAACAGGTGCTTACAAGTGTTGGGTTTGAGTAGATAAGTTCTTCGGGCTGCCCAGGGGGAGGGGTTTAGCCAGTCGCACAGTTTCCTGGGCATTTATATATAAAGGGGAAAGGTTCTGCTTCAGGGCCTGGGGACCATGGCCTGCATGGTAAGCAGTCAAGAGGCAAAGCTGGAAGATGTGACCACTAGCAACATAAGGAGCATCCTCTAGGAAAGGTTCCCTGAACCATATCGAGTTTCTAGTAAAGTTTTGTTAACTGTTAAAAGCCTGGTCTGAAGTTATGTAAAGGGGTGCATGGTGGTACACGGCATATCTAGAAGAGCAGGTCCCGTAAGCACATATGGGGGTGAAGTTGCTATGGGTAACCATGAACTGGTGGGAATGTAATAGCTGCCAGACAGCAGAGAGTGGTACCAGGCATGGGTGACAGGTCCTTGAGTAGTGAGGGGGTCGGTGCTCTGACTCCCTCCCTAGCGATCCGTTCCCCCATGGGCCTAGTCGCAGGTACAAGAGAGGAAGAAGTTGGTTAAATTAATTAAAGTTAAGTTAAAGTTAATTAAATCCTTCCCTACTCTGTCCAACCCCAAAAAAACATTGGTTGGACAAACATTTTTAGGGACAGAAATTGCTAGCAACAAGAACTTCACAAACCTCTGCATTCCTCTTGCTGTTGCTTGCCTGAGGAACGTGCTCTAAGCCAAGGCAAATTGCAGTTATGAAGCGTCTGTCCCCTTCCTAGCTGTTGTCAGATTGTCCATGGCAGGAGTGGGGGGGGGGGGGGGGTGCGGGCAGGTTGGACCTCATAACTAGGGTTAGAAAGCACTTAGCACCATGGGACAAAGTACTATATGTAATTTGTCCCATCAGAACTGAACTTCAAAAAACGATAATGATAGATCTTCTTTAAAGCAACCCTTTCCTTTGCCAATATTTCCAGAAAGTGCTGCCAGATATCAGTATTATAGCTTATAAATGAGTAACCAGTGCGTAATCAGCAAACAAAAACCCTGCTCCGAAGCCTAGGTATTCTTCCATTGGCTGCCGCAATCTTGGCTCTCACACAGAATATTTAGGGTGAAGTTAGGCACCACAGCCCACACACCTCTACCCTTTTTGTGACATTTATGTGTCACTGATACAGTGCTGTGAAAAAGTATTTGCCCCCTTCCTGCTTTTTTATTTTATTTTGCATATTTGTCATACTTAAATGATTCAGATCATTAAACAAATAATAATATTATACAAAGAATACCCAAGTAAATACAAAATGCAGTTTTGAAATGATAATTTCATTTATTAAGAGAAAAAAGCTGTCCAAACCTGCCCTATGTGAAAAAAGTAATTGCCCCCCCCCCCCCTTGCTAAACCATGAATGAACTGTGACTAACCACATTTTTAACCACAAGTCCGAGTTCAATTTTACTTGCCACACCCAGGCCTGATTACTGTCAGACCTGTGGAATCGAGAAATCACTTAAATAGAAGCTGTCTGAAGCATGCTAAAAGAGCTCAAAAAGCAACACATCATGCCGCAAGCTAAAGAAATACAAGAATAGATGAGAAACAAAGTAATTGACATATATCAGCCTGGAAAGGGTTACAATGCCATTTCTAAGGTTTTGGGACTCCAGCGAACCACGGTGAGAGACATTATCCACAAATGGAGAAATTTTGGTGAACCTTCCCAGCAATGACCAGCCTACCAAAATTACTCCAAGAGCACAACGACGACTCATCCAGGAGGACATAAAAGAACCCAGAACAACATCTAAAGAACTGAAGGTCTAAAGCTATGTAAGGGGCCCAATTTCTGATGGCTGCCCTGGCTGTGAGATTTATTGTTGTTGGGGGGGGGGGGGGGGGGGGGGGTTATTGTTGCTGAGGGGGATCTACTGTTGCTGGACTAATCGAATAAATATTGTTCCGGGGTCGCTAACAGGGGTGGTACTGGGAGGTAGGCAGGGAGTGGAACCAGGGGACAGTGCTGGGAGGTGGTTAGGGGCAGGGACAAAAGGGGGGGGGGGGGGGGGGTTCCTGCACCTATTCTCTGAGAGAAAAGCCCTGTTTAAGTGTGACAAATATGCAAAAAATCAGGAAGGGGCAAATACTTTTTCACAGCACTGTAACTGCATGGTTAGTGGTTATATTTGTAGATGAGGGTTTAGCTGCTGACGCTTGACAGACAGATAAAGCTTGAATAAGAGTAACTATTGTCATGATGTTTGGGACATTGAAAGGTTCACTTTAGGGTTAGAGGTGAGAGCACATTCAATACTGTTTTTTTATTTGACATTTTTTAGCGCTGAAAACCTCAAAACAAAACACTACACAGAGTGTGCAATGTTAAACCTAATATACCAACACAGTTGGCTTTTGGAGTTGACATTAATCTCTTTGCATCCAAGAACCACTGAGTGTGGTTGCAGGTGGCAGGGGAGGAGGCCCTTCTTTCTGTAGTAAAAGGGATTGGGGATTGGAATCGCTCACTACAAAAAAAATACCATACCCATGGGCTGAAAATACAGCTATGAGCTTGTTTTAAGCACTCAAAGTCCAGGATGTTTAAAAACTGTATAATTATGGCAAGTGGTTAAAGGGAACCTGAGTTCAAAAAGTCAAGATATGCTATCTTTCAGACTGGATCCACACTTTTGTGGTGCGTTAACACAATGTGCGTTCATGGCCGTTACTTTGCGTATTGTTAATTGGCAGCCTATTCATTTAAATAGATTGCCTAATGCACCACATGGACTAAAAAAGGTGCATGTACTTTTTTGGAATGCAGTGCACCACAACACAGGGTAGTGCATTACTGTGCATTGTGGCACTCTGAAACGCACATGCATTTGCAAGGTACTTGGGGATGTACTGCTGTACTGCTGCACCCCAATGTGCAAAAATTGCACAAAAGTGTGAACCAAGTGTAGCACTAACCCCCGAAGAAGCTGCTGGTTTGATTTGTGCTTACCGTTACCTTCTTCACCTCGTATGCATCTGGGGGTTTCCCGAGGTAGATGGCCCAAAGAACTGCAGAGACCGTCACTAGATCCACTTTAGGGATTTTTATTTGCAAAACGTTAGACAAAACACAGTCTCTCATTAAAGGAATAGAGGGTATAGGTAGGAAGTTCAGGGACTCTTGGAACTGCTGACACTTAAATGTCTCTCACTATACAATCCAGGGAATAGGCATTCACAACTGGATATTACAGCTATCGGATAAATCCCCTTTTGGTGATTTAGCAACCGACAGGTGATTCAGATAAAGCAAAGTCTCTGCCACAGACTTGGTTGTAGAACTTGAGAATGAAAAGTCTCTGCCACAGACTTGTTTGCAACTGAAGAATAAATAAACTTAAAGAATCCTCACACGGTACCAGTATCTTGCAGCCAGTCCGGCGATACCGTATAAGTGTGGATTCACCCGGAATTCCAGCCAGCAAAAGATTGAGAGCATGTTCTCTATTTTTCGGTCGTAAAAAATTTTGATTGGAAATTCCTACGTATGCTCGGAAACAATTAGACGCATGCTCGGTAGCATTGAACTTAATTTTCTTGGCTTGTCATAGTGTTGGACATCACTGCGTTCTTGACGGTTGAAAGTTCAGCAAACTTTTGTGTGACCGTGTATATGCAATCCAAGCTTGAGCGGAATTCCGTCAGAAAAACCATCCAAGATTTTTCTGACAGAAAATCCACTCGTGTGTACGCGGCATAAGGGTACATTTAGCACCCTATATATAGTTGTTAGTGTAGGAAAATTTGGCCTGGCTGAGAGCCAGGCCTAGGTTGAATCTGGGTCAGGGCTGAATGATTCAGGGAGGCTGGATGACTCAGTAAGCAGCATCGCTGGTAACTCCCCCTGCTTTCTGGAACCTTGGAGAAGAAGTTCCAGAAGTTATATTTCCAGAAGTAGAGGGTGGAGTCTAAGAGGAGTTGCTTTGAGTATTTATGAGGGCCCCAGCCAATCCCCAATATAAATGGTCTGGCTGGGGGAAGGCACCTCATAAATAATCATGGGTCATGCCAGCAAGGGGAGTCAGGTGGAAGATGGAGACGGAGTGCTGAGGAGGCTGTCGGTGATTCTTCAGGGTGTCCCCTAGTCTGGGGGGGCTGGTGTGTGATCAGTCTGGGAGGACTGTGGAGAAATAGCCAGGAGGGCTAGTGAAAGGAGCAGCTGCAGCCAGGTGGGTTGGCAGTGCCTGAAGCGGTGGTGCTGGAATCAGTAGCCACAGGAGGAATGTAAGCTGGACACTGGGCTCTGCTACACAACCAAGGGGCCTGGGGTCCCTGCCTGTAAAGGGCCTTTTGCTTTGATCTGGCTGAGTGCCTTGTCAAATCCACTAAAAGTGTCCCAGCTAGAATTCTGCAAGCAAATGAGTGCTGGAGAAAGTGAGGCATGTATACAGACTGTACAGAGGAGAAGTTGTCCCTGAAGTTGTTTAAAGTCAACTGGGCATTCCATAATATCCCTACTCCCCATCCAAGTTCTAATCCCTTAATAAAACAACAAAACAAAGTGCTAGACTGTTTTCTGACTCAGGGAGACTGTGAAAATTCGGTGTGCCTGACTGTGCAGGGTGGGGGGTCCCATTTCACTTGCGGCTCCTTAGGGGTGTACCCTGATAAATGTACCCATTGCCTCAAAACGATCCTGAAAAATATCAGGGTGTCTAAATCCTCATAGGCATATACTGTATCTGCAGTGTGACATCATCTAAGGCACTGCTGTCTCTGACTATAATGCCTTGTACACACGGTCAGACATTCCGACCACAAAATCCATTCAGACGGATTTTGGACGAAACCTGTCTTGCATACACACGGTCGCACAAAGTTGTTGGAAAATCCGATCGTTCAGAACGCGGTGACGTAAAACACATACGACGGGACTACAAGGAGGCCAGTAGCCAATAGCTTGCTTCCCCAAATTTATTCTGAGCATGCGTGGCACTTTGTGCGTCGGAATTCTATACACACGATTGGAAAAACTCTGATCAGACTTTGTTGTCGGAAAATTTTAGGTCCTGCTCTCAAACTTTTTTCATTGGAAAAAGTGTGCTAAAGCCCACACAAGATCGGATTTTCCA